>CAJPDP010328850.1:0-11034 GCA_905336975.1 Bombina variegata variegata
TATATGTATATATACACACACATGTACATATACACATATATGTATATATACACACACATGTACATGCACACATATAAATATACCCCCCTCCCAAACCTTCGTTCCACCCCTTTAGCCCCCAAAACAGATCTAATTCATCCATATTAGGTTGGGGGGAGCGAAGAGTTTTAGTTTTAGTGGATTTACTGGATTTTTTCCCCAGAGAGAGAGAGATATGGATTTGGGGATTCACTTCTCAAAAAATGATAAAATCAGATTCTGAGTTGATACATGAAGATATATATATAGACAACAATTTAGATAAACCTTAAAGAGGTCATTCCCAGAAGTTGATCAAATCAAATTCTGAGTTTAGACCATTTGGTGTCCTGGTTTTCAGCTTAAAGATCCAAAAGGTCTCCTGCCTTGCAAGGTCTCCTGCCATGCTCCCTTATCCTAGTTCTGGTGTACCTTGTAGTCATACCTACATATTGAATTTTACATTCTATGCATGTTAGCAGATATACTACATATGACATTCTACAATTGTAGCACTTGTTATGGGAAAACATCTCTCCTGTCATTTCGCACTTAAATCCATCTCCTAATGCCACATATTTAAAAGCTTTGCTGTATTACCTTATATAGGAATCCATGTGCATTATCCAGTGGGCACACATCTCCTAGACATTAAAGCAGCCCATCTTCTGAGATTAAAACCTAACATTTTTCCTTTGTGATTCAGACAGAGGATACCATTTTAAAAAGTTTCCAACTTCTATTATCAAATTTGCTTTGTTCCCATTATATTCTCTGTTGAAGAGATACCTAGGAGCATTACATGGCATGAAATAGTGCTGCCATTTAGTGCTCTTGCAAATGGTTAACATTCTTGCTGCTATATAGTGCTCCAGAAAGGGGCTGGCTCCTAAGCATATATCCCTGATTTTTTAGAAAAGATACCAAGAGAACAAAGAAAAAATGATAATAGAAGTAAATTAGAAAGTTTTTTAAAATTGCATGCTCTATCTGAATCATGAAAGAAGAATTTTGAGTTTTATATCCCTTAAAGCAGCTGTCAGGCAGACTATGTCCACTGTGACTTAAAAACTTGATGGCTTTGTTGAAGTTTTGTCATTTTGTTTCCTTGAAACATATGCAGTAGACCCTCTCTTATCCTTTGGATACATGGATGAATCAGCAGGATGAAGAAGTGCTTGTCAATCCTACTATCCATTGTGTACCTAGTTCCCTCTTGTGGTGACACAGTCTGTATTATAACCATGATCTCTACCACCATGTCTGGAGTAGAGATTGATTGAAGAAGTCTGGTGGTGGGTAGCAAGTTTGCTAATGTTTTACATCCTTAGCTTACTACCATGTTCTCTGCGTGTTTATAGTAACTTGAGATTTCTTTGGATTCTTTTGCTGAAATTCATAACCTCAGGTTTTAAGGTCTCAGTTCCAGTGCTCTGAATTTTCTGGCTATGCGACAGCTGCGTGGAACAGCGCCTGACACATATGTCTAGGATGATATTACTTCCGGGATGAAGTATTGTGCTGGTTTACCATATAAAAAAGGTTCTTTATAATAGACACAAATAACTATGCATCCTTGTTGTACCTTTAATGTAAAGGGGATTTTAACAGACCTTATCCTGATATTTTCTTGGCTAGGTATTATTAACATATCATAGTTTGTCACTTTTTTGAAGTAGGAGGATTCGATTTTAATAGGATAAGCAGAAGAATTTGAGTCTTCTTTGTGAAAAGAGAGCAGGTATAATTTAATTATATAGGGATAATGCCTTTGTTAAAGGGACACTAAACCCAATTTTTTTCTTTCATGATTCAAATAGAGCATGCAATTTTAAGCAACTTTCTAATTTACTCCTAGTATCAATTTTTCTTAGTTCTCTTACGATCTTTATTTAAAAAGCAGCAATGTGGGAGGCGGAGCTTGACCATGCTAGGACATGGCCGCTCAGTGCGATCACTCTGTGGGACCGGAGCTCCAACTATTAACTATCCAGCAATTGGGGACCTGAAGAAATGCATCAGCTGGTGTGGGAATAGTTAGTGATCACGGCGATCACACTACCGCAACTCACCTCGCCTCTGTTCACCCGCATACAGGCATAAAGGTCTCGCCTAGTTAGAACTACCGCCGCCATCTTGCCAGCACCATGCGGCTACCGGAACACCGCTGCTTTGAATAACATCAGGAGCAGTTACTCCTAATTAAAAACTACCCACATGTTGTGCAATCAAACCCACAAAACGATTCTAGGGGTGTAGATACTCCAGGATTGCTTACTTACCCCTAAAATGTCATAGCCCACATCAGGCAATATAAAGAGTCACAAGTCCTACCTACAGTAGCATAAAGCTAAAGATCAGTATAGCCTAATGAGGAATCGTCACTCCAAACCTACCTACATTTCAGCAGCATAGTTTAAACTATAAGAACCGATAAACGCTGATAAGGATTTGAGCTTATATTGCAAAACTAAAGACCACAAAAAAAACCTCCATATTAAGCTAAAGACAACCAGGGATAAATCTGGAGATGACCTGTTACTACCAGTATGGAAGCCTTAGACGCTTGGGAACAACGTTCCCAACAACTTATATAGGGGTATTTCCAAAATCTGAAAGAGGACTTAACATCACTACTTTCCTCCCTAACACTACTCTCAGAACATGAAGCCAATAGTACTGACCCTGCACAGGGAGTTAGAAACCACGATACACTGGTTCTCACAATTCAGGAAATCCCAGACAATCCCTCAAGCAGATCCACTCTGAACCCTCTGTACTGCAAGTTGGGGCGGGGGGCCAATGTCGACCTTGTGTCATCTGCAATAACAGACTCAGAAGCTTCGGAACCACTATGCTCTGATATCTTCTACACACAAGAGGACTTATCACCTAAGGTCCCCTACATACCGCAAGATACTCTTCGCCCAGCCCGTCATCAAGAGACTACCCCTGTGTATAGGGATTACTTAAAGGAGACGGCACATTCTACCCTTACAGCTAGGAAATTGTCCTATGTAGCAGGAGATGCCAGCTTTGAGGAAGGCATTCACCTTACTATAGCTATGAAAGATAACCCAGCTGACAGCGGATCCACTATGAAATTGCAGCCTCCTCTTTGTCCTGCCACAAGTCCACAAGTGGCCTTGTGTGTAAAATCTGGCTTGGACTTAAGTTTGACCTGGGGACATGTGGAACTTGTGCGACTCTTTACCCATCTGATATTAGCCAGTGTTGCTTCCGAGACAGAATAGGCATTGGGTAGAGGTACAGAACGATGGACGCCTCACACTAATGATCCACAAAAGGTTTATTAGTTATGCTGTGGGTGAAATTGATGCCTTGAACTATACTCTAATTGGCTCCAATGAACATATAACTTTCAAACATCCCTTTGACTATCTCTATATAAAGGTTCTTAGATCCAAAATAATTCTCTTAAAGTGGTCAGGTAATAGATGGCTTGTAACCCTAAATTCCACTAATGCTATGTAAATCTTACTGCATCTTTGCTTCTGGTTACCTAAACACCTATATGTCATAAGTTATAATCAGTTATGGTTACTTCACATAATGCTAGGGTTACGCAGCTGCCTTTTTAAGCTACTTAGACTCCTCTTATAATTGTCTCTTCCATATAACAGGATCCCCTGAGATAATCTTATTGCTTTTTGCCTGCATTACTCTCTATACAAAGATATATAGCCGTTGAGCTGGATCAGTAAACTAAACTTACTGTCACCTTTACTTAAATGGTTTTGTCTCAAGATGATACCAGTATACCAGTTCTCCATATACAGCATAGACATATTAATTTACATATTGAAAGGAGTTCCTAGTTAGAAAGCCAGAAGAAACTGCTCCTACAATATAATATCCCCTTTCCACACACTAGATCCGTGGGCAGGAGAGACCCAAATATGATGTGGCGTACATTTTTTTTAAATTTTTTTTTAATTGTTTTCTTTTTTTTTTTTTCTTATGAAAAAAAAAAAAAAAATGTTTAGGGCATATATATTCTTTGTTCCCACACTGCTTTTGGCTATATGGTAGAATCTGTACATACTTATGATTATCCTTGTTAAAAATGACATGAGCAGCAATATACCCTGAGATGATACCATCAAAACAACCTTACATTTATAAGTATGCAATGTATGGGCTCTACTTATTGGATATATTCTATTTAGCTTGATTTATCACATACTAATACCAAGAGAATATATGGTTGTTTTGTTCTCTTGGTTTCTCTCCAACAGTTGCATTAACATACAATATGTATATATATCTGCCATTATTGTTCTGAACATCTTTCTTTGCTTGTATTGAGTGTTGAATATATGTGAATTATTTCAGCTCTTTTTTATAGTGTCTTAATTATATGAATATGTTATGACCTCCTAGGCCTCGCTGCGTTGTCTGCGGCCGAGATGACGTAGTCTGGAAACCTTAACCTTTATCATATAACCTCTATATGAGGATGAGGTAGTCCTGCTGTAGGACACTTAAACTTAGATATATATACACCCGATAGAGGGTTTTATAATGTTTACAGTCCCTAGACTATGACAACCTACTGGAATAATTTTCTCTGACTATTATATATAAATTTTTAGTCACCTCTTCATCTTTATTTAAATAAATGAAAGCAGTTGCCCCTTTGAATATATCTGTCCCACCTATAGAGATACCTATACTCACTAGCATCTGTTCGAATTGGGGTCCCTAATCTCTGCTTTACATATATAATCCCTATGCGGGCCCCAACGTGAGACTAAATCGGTGTGGGACGGCAAAATTCCTGTAGCATCCCAGTACATAAATCTTGCATATACTCCATACTCAGTTTCTTACTGATACCATACGTTTCTCTCTTTATTAAAACTATCTTGAGAAACCTAATGTGTCTGTGGGAGTACCCAGATTATAGCTGCCAAGTACATATATATACTCTATATAGGTTATTATATTTTTGTTTACTTGCCATTATATATATATCATTGCGGCCCACACGCTTAAATTCGAACAAATGACCTAAGCGTGGCTTACTTCAATTTTAGTGATCCTCACCAATAATATCCCATATTTACTATAATTATATATACCTAGCTCATAGTTGCCATGATCCTTTAAATATGAGCTCTTTATTATCTATTCTATTAACCCTCTCATTGCTTATATCAACAATTAGATGGTCCGCCCCCCTCCCCCTTCCCACCCCATCTATGAGCAGCTCTTGCCTGTTGATTTACCCCTAGCTTTCAACAAACTGTTACATACTATATGATACCATATAGAAAAATTAGGTTTCATTTATATGTGCATTATCTTGCTATTGACGTCTGTCTTCTTTTACTTACTATGCAGCTTGTACCATTCTGGTAGTCAAGACTTATTTCATTGTCTGATTAATTTATTGTTTCAGCCTGTCAATATCGTATACTATTACTATTTATGAGTTCGCCTGTTACTGTACAAAGCCTCAATAAAAATTATTCTTAAAAAAAAAAAAAAAAGCAGGAATGTAAAGCTAAAGAGCTGGCCCATTTTTGGTTGAGAACCTGGGTTATGCTTGCTTATTGGTTTGCTAAATGTAGAACCAATAAGCAAGCGCTATCCATGGTGCTAAAGCTAAAATGGGCTGGCTCCTTTTAATCTTTAATTCCTGCTTTTTAAATAAAGTTAGCAAGAGAACGAAGAAAAATTGATAGTAGGAGTGCATTAGAAAGTTGCTTAAAATTGCATGCTCTATCTGAATCATTAAAGAAAAAAATTGGGTTTAGTATCCCTTTAAGTGTCTTTATTATTTGCTCTGTTACTGTTATACACTATTATTTTAATTTTTTTTGTTATAGTTCAGACCATCCTTAAAGGTTTGTGAAAGTCAAAATTAAACTTTCATGGTTCAGATAGAACATACAATTTTAAGACTTGTCAGTAATTCAATGTACTCTTGGTGTCCTCTGTTTAAAAGCATACCTAGGTCAGGTCAAGAGCAGCAGTGCACTACTGGGAGCGAGCTGGTGATTGGTGGCTACACACGTGCTTCTTGTCGGTGGCTCACCAGATGTGTTCAACTAGCTCCCAGTAGTACATTTTTGCCCTGGAGTTTACTTTAAGTATGTGTTTAACCCTTTTACAAGGGTTAAACACATGGGGGTCAATTACAATCCTTAAAGGGACAGTATACACCAATTTTCATATAACTGCATGTAATAGACACTACTATAAAGAATAATATGCACAGATACTGATACAACAATCCAGTATAAAACCATTTAAAAACTTACTTAAAAGCTCCCAGTTTAGCTCTGTTAAAAAGGTAGCAGGAACACCCACTTCCTCTGCATATGAAAAGACTCTTTACACAAACAGGAGCAAGCTGGAGTAGGCATACCTCTGTATTCTCCTAAAACTTTGGGGCTTGATTAGGAGTGTGAAAATCAGAGCAATGTTATTTAAAAATAAGCAAAACTATACATTAAAAAAAAACCCAAAAAAACCTGTATAGGCTATATAAATGGATCATCTACAAAACATTTATGCAAAGAAAATTTGAACGTATAATGTCCCTTTAAGAAATCTCCATAGAATTTAAAGCCACCGATCAGCAAGCACTACCCAGGTGATCACCCAAAAATGGTCCGACTCCTAAGCTTACATTCCTGCTTTTCAAATAAAGATACCAAGAGAACGAAGAAAAATTGATAATAGGAGTAAATTAGAAAGTTGCTTAAAATTGCATGCTCTATCCAAATAATGAAAGAAAATTTTTTAAAGGGACATTAAACACTTTGAGATAGTAATATAAAATGTTTTTAATTGTATGTAGTAAAACAACTTTGCAATATACTTTCATTGTTTATTCCAATAATTTAATTCCTGTTAAAAGTGGAAGTGCAGACACAGCTGTAATCCACCCAGTCATTGGTTGCACACTCTAGTAAGCCATTTATAACTGTTCCTAATTGGCCTTAGCAGAAAAAGTAATTTAAGTTACAATATGGCGGTGCCCACTGCTTTATGGACATTACAATGTTACCCTTATTTTTTCAATATTTAAAAAACTAATATTATTTAAAAAAATACATGTATATATTATTCTTTTGACCCGGCCCTTCTTAAGTCATCCCATGTGGGCTATAAGCCTAAATCTATTTTCTACCCCACTAGAGAGAGGGGTCCGTTCCTAAAGGCCTTTCATCATAGAATTGAAGAAGATCTGGTCCAATTGTCAGCCAATAGTAGAAAACCCTACCCTAATCTGACAGCTGCCCAAACACTAGCTTTGGATACTCTGAAAAATAGAGAAGATATAGTGATCAAGCAGTCAGATAAGGGTGGGAGTGTAGATGTCCAAAATAAATCAGCCTGTGTACTAGAAGCTAAAAGACAACTGAGTGATGTAGATGTCTACTTAAAACTAAAATATGACCCTACTGAGACCTTTAAGGGAGAACTTTGGGCTCTATTGGATGATGGTCTGGAAGAGGGTATCTTAGATCAGGACACTGTCGATTTTCTTTTTGTGCCTAACCCCATAACCCCCATTTTTCATCACCTCCCCAAGGTACACAAGTCCTTGGAGGAGGTGAGGGGTAGGCCAATTGTGGTGGGTATAGGGTTCGTCTTCGAGAATATGTCATGTCGGGTAGAATCGCTATTGCAGCCTTTTGTTTACAAGCTTCCCTCGTACCTGAGGGACATGAAGCATCTTCTTAATTGTCTTTAGCAAGCTGTCTGGGGTGCCAATCATACATGGCTTACCGTGGATGTGGTGGGGCTTTATTTAGCTATCCCACACTTAAGTGGCCTGGAAGCTATTAAATATTCTCTTGACACTCAGCAACTATGATGACACACTTAACAATTTTCTGGTCAGATCACTTCATTTTTCACTCACACATAATTTTTGTCTAATTTGAAGGGGATTTCTATCTTCAAAGACATGGTATAGCCATGGGGGCTAAATTTGCCCCAGCCTATGCCAACCTATTTTTGGGTTAGTGGGAGGTGGCCCATGCCTTTGGAGATAGAAATCCATATAGGGATAACATCAGGATGTATAAGAGGTATATTGATGACATCCTGTTCATATGGACAGGAGGCCATCAAGAGCTGTCTACTTTTGTTAGCTATTTGAATGAGAATGATGTAAATTTACAGTTTACTCATGCCCATGATTCATCCTCAATACCCTATTTGGATCTCTTGTTCATTGGTGATGTTGAGTTACAGATGGTGAGGACCTCATTATATCGAAAACCGATAGCCTTTAGTGCCATTCTACATGCTCGCAGTAACCACCCCAAACATACTGGTTTTGGGGTGGCTAAAGGCCAATTTATTCACATTAAGAGAAATTGCCAACTGCGTAAAAGAGAGTGAGATATTGGTGGCTCAACTTCTGGAAAGGGGCTACTCTAAAAAGGTGATTAATAGAGCATTACTGGAGGTCACCCATATGGATAGGGATTTGATGCTGATAGATCGTCCAAAGAGAAATGCCAACTATGATATCTTGAAACCCACATTTATAACTACATACAGTGCCCAGTTTGACCAGATTTGTGACATAGTCAGAAAGCATCTTCCCATACTTACAGCTGAGGTTAGTTTAAAGGACTTTGTATCAGCTGGTTGCAACTTTGTATTTAGGAGAGGGTGTGCACTTGTTTTATCCCCCTGTATGTTGCGCCCTTCAGCTGTAAATAAAAGTAGCTGGCTAAATGTTAAGGGTCATTTAAGTGTCATTTTGGTGGTTGCATTGCCTGTGGCCATTCAGAAGTGTCGAGACACTTTCAATCCAGAGTAATTCAGAGGGTCTAGGATCTTAATAGCTACACTAACTGCCGTAGCACATTTGTGATCTACTTGGTGGAATGCACCCAGTGTGGGAAACAATATGTAGGGTGCACCACCAAGGAGGCATGTAGCAGGATCAGAGAACACCTCAAAAACATTGTACATGGAATTGAATGTTCAGATCTAGCAAGACACTTCAACTATGCCCACAGGAAAAGCGATACCACCTTCAAATGGCAGGTGATAGAACATGTTAAAATGTCAATCAGAGGAGGAGACAGAACTACAAAGCTTTTTTACAGGGAAGCCTTCTGGATCTTCCAACTAAAGACCAGAAGGCCGGGTGGATTTAACATTGACTGGGACATTATTAATTTCTGGTCCCGTCAGTGCTGATTCCCTAGGGCCCCTAACCTAGCTGTCCATTTATTTGTTTATTTTCTCCTATTGAGCACACTTACATTGATTATGTTTAAATAGTGGCATGACTCATCTTGCTTGGGGTCTCCATTTCCATTTGATGGGCTATCCTTATTAATGAGGCTCAGGTTCTAACTTAGTAATAATTACAAATTCTGAGTCTTTTGAAACCTCACAGAGTGTGATTAAGACTGGGTTATGCTGCTGTTTATGCAGATACGGCTATTGTCTTGTAACTTCCGTGTCTAACATTTTTAATCTCTAACTCAAAAGTGGTCTCTACCCCATGAATCTAATAGGTTAGATTTATTATCACTATATTCCTTTTCCCATAAAAGGAGAACTTTTTTGATTTGATTCGCTGGAGTCCGTACTAATATAGGTATTGATTTGTATTTGGGGTATTCAGAATGTCTAAATATTTTCCCTGATTTGTAGATCCTATATTAAATGGTCTTACATCATTCATATACTGTATATATTACTACAGGGCTCTAACATTGTTTGCACTATTAAGTATCATTAATATTGAGCCATTGTTAACACCTAGGATTATATTTTGTTTATGTCACGTGTGTTTGCATATGTACACATGTATGATATCCTGGGTGCTTATTTTCTCTCACTTTTCCAAATGTAATAGATTTCAGTGCTTCACTTATGATATGTTATGTACCTTTAAGGCCACAGCAGTTTCTAATTACACTTGTCTCTTTATGTGTATTTATGTTTGGTAATTTCTACCAACATTATTTCTATGAATAAGGCAGAGAGCTGCCGTAAAGCGTAGGATGTTTTTTTCTATGCTGTGACCTTTTACTGCTGGTTTTTATGCTCTTATTCTCCTAAATAAAGATTTTTTGGGATTTCAAGTATCTAGAGATTCACCGTTTTTTTCCTGTCATATAATATTCTCAGGCTTATATTTTGCTCTGAATAAATCATTCTATAAATTATTTATTTAGGGCTAGATTACAAGTGGAAGGCTAAATTATCGCACGCCCGCAAACGGGCAAATTTGCGCTTTTACGAGTGTGCGATAATTAAACAGCCATTACAAGGGAGATTAGATCTCTGGTTAATTTTCTAAAAGGGCCCCAAATGCCCTCAAAATAGAGGGCATTATAGTTTTTTATTTAAAAAAATAACCTGCACTAGGCAGTTTTAGGGCAGGTTTGGGGTCTTAGAAAAAAAGAAAACATTTACATTGCGGTATATGGGAACTGTGTGTTCCCTGTAAATATATATGTACAGTATATGCTTATATACATATATATTTATGTGTTAATATGTATATACAGATATTAACTCCTAAATATATATGTGTATACGCATATACATACATATTTACAAATTGCTGCCATTGCTGCTCTACCTACCCCCTGTGCTGCGCGAGTTCTCATGCCGTTTCTCACGGCATGAGAACGAGGCTCCCATTTGAGCCTATGGAAGTGCGCCCTCGTGAGCACAATGTAAACTCGAGCTCGTGTCATTAGTGTGTGCTGGTATTACTAAGTGGAGCACTAATAACTCTTTCAAGAAAGAGATATTTAGTGCTCTACTTGTAATCCGGCCCTTAGTGTGTTAATGTCCCTTTAAAGGGACATGAAACCCAAACATTTTCTTTCGTGATTTAGAAAGAGTATGCAATTTTAAACATCTTCCTAATTTACTTCTATTATCTAATTTGCTTCATTCTCTTGATATTTTTTGCTGAAAAGCATATCTAGATAGGCTCAGTAGCTGCTGATTGGTCGCTGCACATAGATGTCTCGTGTGATTGGCTCACCA
>CAJPDP010328944.1:0-12183 GCA_905336975.1 Bombina variegata variegata
GATGAGAAAAAGAAAAGCATGCACGAGCATGTCAAAGCAGCCCTTGGATTTTGTGCGGTATGGAGCTTAACGCCACCATATCGCACGCACAAGGAGGCTTTTCAGAAACTCGTAATGGCAGTGCTAGGGAGAGTAAAATAATGCAACTTTTGTTGCATTCGTTTCACACCCTCTATAGCGCAAAACTCATAATCTAGGTGTATATGTTTTATTTATGTCATTATATGATACAATTTCTAACACTTTAAGTGTGTGGCAGGTGATTGCATGTAGAGGACATCAGGGACGTTAGATCCAAAGATGAGAAGCTAAGAAGATGCATCGGGTGGAAGATAGATGAAGATGGACCACCACCGCCATCATGAAGATAGAAGAGGACCCCCACCTCCAAAAAGATGGGCCGTTGCTGCCGCCAGGATGAAGATGGGCCTCGCCATGAAAAGGAGCACCGCTGTTTAATCCTCCTACATAGCTGTTTCTATGTCAGTTAATGATAGTGTTTAAAGATACATATTAAATCGATGAACATTAACACCTGTTTGTTATAATTGTTTGATCATGCACCTGACTATTTGCCTACAAAATCTCTGATTATACCTAGAAGAACTGATGCTGTTTTGAAGGCCAAAGTTGATCACACCAAATATTGATTTGATTTAGATTTTTCATATGTTTACTCACTTTGCATTTTGTTAATTGATAAAGATAAACTACGGTTAGGAAACCCTTTATCCAAATTGCTAAGTACCGGCAAAGGTTTGGATTTCAAAATATCTGTATATCTGTATCTGTAAAATAGGACAGTTTGGAAAGGGAATGGAATCAAGTGTATACAACAATATCTTATATCATTTAGGCAATATTTGCATGTCATACTATTTTACATACAACCTAAAGGTAGTTTTATATCATTTTAATACTTTATTGAATACAAAATACCCTCAGAAAGATAGCACAACACTGTAATCAGAAAGTATCCTAAATAGTATTTTTTTATAATTTTATTTAAAAATAATATAAATTAAAAATTAATGAAGGCATTTTTACTTTACAGCACATATATATGAGTACTCACCAGACTTCCAATCAGTTAAAATATTATTTTTATTATAATATTTATTTTACATGTAAAAAAACCATATAGCAATATGGTGTCTACTGACACCTTTGTCAAAAGTACAGTATATATAAGGTATTCCTAAAACTGGTTGATCTCTGAGTTGTACTGATTTTTTAAGTGGAAAGTTTGAATACCATGGAACATAACACAAAACAATTTTATTTGCAAGCTTCTTTTAATGCTAAATAAACTAATCAGCTTTTTTAGTATGGCCATGCACTTTTGACTAATCCCTGAAGGTAAACATGCCAAGGCTTCTATATATCACCTTCTACGTAAACTGTTATAGACTAATATAAATGAGGATTAATCTGTGTCTGTTCAACAATTGTGACATTTAAAATGGATGTCTCACTACTTTAAATCATAAACCCTGCCTTGTTTGGCTTGTGCTTTTGTTAACACAATAAACAAAACAATTATGAGCCACTATGCTGCAATCAATACTTTGTGATGTGTTCATTTGGTGACTCATATTAGAAACAAAGGAAACGATGATGTACAAATTGGTATTGAACACACAGAATTTTACAGATTTATGTCGCTGCTTTTGCTGAAAACCCAAGCAGTCAAATGATCTGTTGTTACTCATCATTATGGGAACTTAAAATTGCAAACCTGTACAGCAAGAGAGTTAACAGAAAACATTCTTCTCTAAACACTGTAAAAAGCATTTCTATAAATTGGATATATACTTCTTCATGTTGCTCTGTTATGTACTTTAGTAGTGCAGAGTTCCTGACAGTTCTGCTATGGGAGCTCTGATGTGCTGCATTCCATAACCTTATAAAACCTAGGAACTCCAAAACCCTTGTCTCCAACACCCAACCTCCCCTCCTCAAAACTCCCAACCATATTATGAACTATCATCTCAAACTCCACCCCAGATGTCTAGTCTCTTTTTTGAGTATTTCTGGCCCTGACGGCTTAGCTGTCAATCATGGGAAGTATGGTACAGAGAATCTTTTCAAGTCACAAACCCATCATGCTTCCTCTAATTCTATTCTCATTTGCAGTTGGGTTGCTATAGAACAGTGATGGCGAACCTTGGCACTCCAGATGTATTTCCATGATGCTTAGGCACTCCAGTTGAGTATCATGGGAAATGTAGCTCTGAAACATCTGGCGTGCCAAGGATCCCCATCACTGCTATAGAAAAACATATCAGCCAAGTCTACATGTTTATTAACATTTAATTTGCAGCAATTGTGTTTAATAGTGAAACTCCACCTACAGGATTTTTAAAACCAGGATGCTGAGAAGCAGCAGGTGGGAAGCAGAACAGAACACCAAAATTGTGGCATTCCCACAGGACCTGGGATATTAGAGAGGTCTATTATAAGGGGTATACATGATATGATATATCACTAAGTGTGTTAAAGGATGGAATAAAGTAATGCATTTTTCACAAAAAGTACAATAGAAGTGACCCCCCTAGTGTCCACTCCCACTTCAATAAATAAATACTGACACTGAATATCGGGGTGAAAAGGCCACAGCTCAACTTTATTTGAAAATTTGAATACAATAAATAACCAGTTTACATAACCATATAATCCAGGGCTCAAAGACCACACCTCTTCCACTCTTCCCAGTAAGTAGGAGGACCACCAACCACTTACAGCCCCCCAAATTAGGCAAACTCCTGCGACAGCCAGGCCTAGGGTCGAGCCCCACCCAACAGGGCCAAGGTCTTTTCAACCCCATCTTTGATGTTAAAATTAAACAACTGGAGCCCCACAGCAGTCAAATGTACCCCATCCTCCCTAAAAAAACAACGTCCTGACTCACCTTAAACGCCACATGGCGAATGCCAGCCCCACCCAGCTTGCACACAAAAGTCTCAAAACTCTTAGTATTCCAGGCTGCCTTCCAATCTCAGAACAAATCACTATCAGGCCAGGGAACAACTGAACTAATATACGTAGGTCCCTTTTTATGTTGTAAATCAGATCCTTCTGGGACATAAAGCCCAGGTCATTTCTGCCCACATGAACCACAAGGACTGAAGGTGGACTGTATAAAAGAGTATAGTCCACTACCAAACTGGAAATCTGATCCCACCTAAGGCCCCTCACCCAAAATAATTTAAATCTGACCTCCGAGTCAACCCAGCCTTACTGAACTCCTTTGTCTGTAGACCCTGCCACCTTTCTCACCCAATGAATGTAAGAATGTCCGACAATCCAACAAATCACAGGACCTACCAATAGACCAGAAACAAAACTAGTCAGACATAATGGGCTGGACATACCTTTTGAAACAATTAGACGTCCATCTTCCAATCTGCTTTATCACATTCTCCCTAAACCTCTACCATATGCTTACGTTCCCGCCCTGATCCGAAATGAATGGGAACCGAATTCCCATCTAAATTAACTAAAAAGGAACCCTTAACGGCAGGTCTTACCTCTAGGAAGGCTAAACCGTTCCAACTGGACAACACTCTCCCTCCATCCCAACAACCTGATCAGCTTACCCTTTCCCAGCTGATCCGTCTTAGACCTGCAGAGCCAAATTTAAACCACATTCCCCACCACCTGCACATCCCTAAACTACAACCCCCACATTAAGTCTATTATGCGACACCAACTCAGAAATTCTTAAAGATCCAAAAAAGGCCAAAACAAACACTGTTCTAAACAGCAGAACCTTAAAACCAGCTAGGCAAATGCCTGGTAGTCAAACTAATAATACCTGACAATACAGAAAAAAACACTGGTCCGGAACCAGTCTTATTGTGAACAAGACAAAGCATTGGCTATAACATTAGAATGCCCAGGAATATGCATCCCCCTTAACAACACATTAAAGTGCAAGCACTCCAAAAAAAATATTCTGAAGAGCTTCACCACAGGTACCGAATTGGCCGACAACCTATTCAGAGCTTGAACTACCCCCAGCCACCACAAGAGGGAAACGTTCCAGAAAGACAAGGTTACAGGTTAACTGTAATGCTATGTAGCAATAAGGAAGAGTAAAGATTTGGTGAGCAGATTGTTGCTTTAATGTGAGGGTCACAACTGCAGAATCAGGTAAGCTTAAGTTGTCAGTTTTGACTGAGATATACAGCAAAACTGAATTACAGGAGTCCTTTATAAAAGACTGTTATAATATCCACAGACAAGTAAAAGATCACTTACTGTTTGCAGCCCTGTTGCTGGGATTTGGCTTGTTGCACTCTAGTCTGCCAGAATGGTGTTAGTGGATGGCAAATAGAATTGCAAAGATAGACAGAACAGTCCGTTCTCAGCTCTGAGCTGTAATGCAATACAATCAGATGTCACTGGAGGGCGTGGCTTGTGAGCAGTACAGTCTCTACACAGCTCTGGACTGATACTGAAAGGAGATACTGATGATGTCACATGTGGGTGTGGCCTGATCGGAAACTGTTCAGCAAAGTCCTTAGAGCTGTTATGGTGGAAAATCCTTAGCTAAACAAGAAGTATGTAGCTGTCTCCCCCCTTAGGTAGAGCAGATCTGGGAGAATTCCTTTTAAGCAGTGGTACTGGGTCCGTATTGCAGGCAAAGTTGGAAGCCAAGAAATCCATGTGAAGAGAAACACAGGATAGAGATTGCAAATAGGTAAATGTTTATACACTGTCAGGCAAAGTATTTAGCAATAAATCCCAGGTTTAGGCATGATTGTTGTTACAGATCACAATATAAAGTATTATGTCAATAAGGCTTCCTTCCAAAAGAAGGATACATCAGGCTTGTAAATGCTGCAGAGAAGAAATGACCTTAGTCAAGCTAAACAGACAAATTACTAAGCACCTGTGAGAAGGTGTGATGTAATTTTATAGGCAGGTTTAGAGAAATGAGTGCAAGGAGATTTAAAGGAACAGTACATGACACATCCCCCCACTCAAGGGAGCTGCCCAGCAGCTGCAGGACAAGGTCTGTCGGGGTTCCATCTATGGAATAGTGACACTAGTCGGGGGGCATTCAGGTTGGCAGAAGGCTCCCAGGAAACTTCATCCAGAGTATATCCCTTCCAGTGGACTAGGTACTGTAGGGAACCTCTATAAAGTCTGGATCAAGGATGCGTTCAACCTCATAGATATCTTCTCCATCAGATAACCCAGCGGGAGGTTGGTTCAACAGTTTGGTCTGAGTAGGCAGATAGGGTTTGAGGAGGGACACATGGATGGGTGTACCCGATAAGAGGACGGGAGATCCAGGGTCACAGCATTCTGATTGACAATACGGAGAATATCAAAAGGACCGATGAAGAGTCCATTCAGTTTCCTGCAAGGTGTCTTGAGTCTTAAATGTTTTGTTGAAAGCCATACCTTATCACCTATGAAGTAAGAGGGAGCTGGGCATCTTTTGGAGTTATAATAGCCATTTTAAGTCTTCTGAGCGATTTGGATATTTTCCTTAAGTTGCTGGAAATTTTGAAGTAGAGAGTTGGTGGTATCATCTACCAATGGACAAGACTTTTCAGCCTGAGGGAGAAGATGGAAAGTGGGATGGTATCCGTGGTTTGCGTAGAAAGGAGAGCATTTAGTTGAAGCAGTGATAGTGTTGTTATACGCATATTCTGCCATAGATAAACATGAAGACCAAGTGTCTTTTTGTGTTGAGCAGTAACATCTCAGGTACTGTTCAAGCCATTGGTTTACACGCTCAGTCTGCCCATTAGTCTGGGGATGGAAAGCTGTACTGAAACAGTGTTGTATTTGTAAAGTTTTGCACAATGCTCTCCAAAACCTGGAAGTTAATTGAGTTCCCCTGTCTGTGACCAGGGTAGTAGGCAGCCCATGGAGTCTAACTATATTCTGCATAAAAAGTTGTGCAGGTTTAGCAGAGGTTGGTAATTTGTGATAAAAATGAGCCATCTTAATAAGTGTATCAACAACTACCAGGATGGTGTTGTATTTGTTGGAGACTGATAGGTCTACAATAAAATCCATCTCAAGGATTTGCCAGGGTCTTTCAGGAACTTGAAGAGACATCAGGAAACCATAAGGTCGTCTTTTATCAGATTTGGAAACGGTACATACGGAGCAGGACTTGACGAATTCCTCTATGGATCTTTGTAGAGATGGCAACCAATAACCTCTTGTAAATAAGTTGTGAGTTTTCTGAATACCGGGATGTCCAGCGAGGTAGGAATCATGGTGTTCAGAGAGGATGGTAGTGCATAGGCATGAGGGAATATAGAGTTTTCCTCCGTGATATGAGAGTCCATCAGAGATTGTATCTAGCTGAGATTTAGGTACTTCAGTATTCTCTTTTTGTTTTTTAGTAGGAGTCGAGGGAATCCAGGAGTGAGGCCTATGAAATGTTCCGAAGGTATTACAGTCTTAGGCGGAGTGTACAGGTCAGTGATCAAGTGCGGTAGCCCCGCATGAAACGCGTATGCTGTTTGTTGCTGTCCTTCTNNGGTATATTATTTTTTGGTTTTATGTGCACGTTACAAATAAACACGTTTATTTTTTTTTTACCTTTTGTGGAGGATTACTTAATTCGTACCCAGTGCAGCCGGATACTTTGTTTCTTATACATGGCTACTTGCTGAATCTAGTGTCTGGGGTGGAGACACTTTTTCCTTGGCTCCTGGAGTTGGATTAACAGTGCTGGAGGGGGCGTGTTATTGTGCATACGCTGAAGACACGCTGGTCATGGATCACGGAAAGCTGGACACCGCTTGGATTTTTAATATATACAGGCTTTTTGTCTCTTCTGGAGAGAGCATCGGCTTTACCGTTCTTACTGCCCGGTCTGTAGGAGATGTGGTAATTAAATCTTGAGAAGTATAGGTTCCATCTGAGTTGTCTGGCAGATAAGGTTTTGCTGGTCTGTAAGTACTCTATGTTTATATGATCAGTGTATATCAGAATTGGGTAAGTGGTGCCTTCCAATAGGTGTCTCCAGTGTTCCAGGGAACATTTTATAACTAAAAGTTCTTTTTCGCCTATTGGATAGTTAAATTCTGCTGATGTCATGAGCCTTGAGCAAAATGACACTGGGTGAATAGGATGTTTAGGAGTGACCCGTTGGGAGAGAACTGAACCAATGGCATATTCTGAAGCATCCACCTTTAGAATGTATTGATGTTGTGGATCAGGGAATAGGAGGATGGGAGCTTCCGTATACTTTTGCTTCAATAATTTAAATGTCTGCTGAGCAGATTGGTTCCAATGGAATTTGTTGTATTTACTGGTTAGGCAATTTAAGGATTTACAAATTGCAGAAAAACCCTTGATGAACTTCCTGTAGTAGTTTGCAAAGCCGAGGAAGTGTTGTACCTCCTTTTTGTAGATGGGGTAGGCCACTCTTTGATAGCTTCCACTTTATTCTCCTCCATCCGAATTCCCTGTGGAGAGATTTGGTACCCAAGAAATGAGATCAGAGTTGCATGAAATAGGCATTTTTCAGGCTTCACATACAGTTCGCAACCTGGTTAATACCCATCTTACATCTTTTGTATGTTCTTCAAAGGTGTTTGAATATATTAAAATGTCATCGAGATAGACATAGATAGATAACAATACAAACGTCTAAAAGATCTCTGAAAATATTGATTAGATACTGAAATGTGGCAGGGGCATTACAGAGCCCGAATGGCATGACTGTGTACTCATACAGTCCATATCGGGTTCTGAAAGCAGTCAGCCATTCGTCTCCTTCCCTAATGTGGATTAAGTTATAGACGCGTAAATCCAAATTAGTGTAGATTTGGCAGCACTGAGATGTTCAATAAGCTCCGGGATTAGTGGCAAAGGATATCTATTTTTGACGGTTCTCTTGTTGAGTTCCCTATAGTGGATGATAGGTCTCAGTGTGTTGTCCTTGTTTTTGACAAAAAAGATGCCAGCCCCTGCTGGCGAAGTTGAAGGCCTGATGAACCCTTTGCAAAGGTTGTCGTCGATGTATGACTTCAGATGAACAAGTTCAGGCTGTGATAGTGGATAGATGTGCCCATAGGGAATACCTGATCCTGGTTGTAACTTAATTGGGCAATCGTAAGTACGATGAGGTGGGAGAATTTCAGCTTCTTTCTTGTTAAAGACGTCAGAAAAATCCTCATATTCTGAAGACAACTTGAATTTGGATACCTGTAGAAGCGTTGAATGAGGAAAACAAGTTATTTGACAGAAGTCAGAGTTGAATGTTACTTGAAGCTGATCCCAAGTAATTGTTGGTTGGTTCAATTTTAGCCATTTCAAACCTAAAACTATGGGAAATAGAGGAGATGGTAAAACATCAAAAGCAATAAATTCAACATGACCAGTGGTGGTTTTTACCAGAAGGGGTATGGTTTCATGGGTTATGGGTCCGGAATTAATGAGAGAACCATCAATAACTCGAATAGACATGGGTTATGCTTTCAACACAAGGGGTATTTTATTGTTATGTACAAGGGAGGAATCAATGAAATTCCCTTAGGCCCCAGAATCGACTATGGCTTCAGCTCGGTGATGATGATGATCCCACTGTAAAGACAGGTTTAGAATACAGTAAGTGGAGTTTTTAATTTTAGAAGTTAAACAGATATTAGATTGTTTTAACTTTCTCTTTTGTTTTTGCAAAATAGGACAGTCTCTTACTGCATGACTGGGGGATGCACAGTACATGCATAAGTTTTTAATTCTTCTGTGGTTCCTTTCATCCTGCTGGAGGGGTCCTCTTACAAAACCTATATTCATAGGCTCTGTGGTAGGTTTAGTTGCAGGCCTGATGCGCCTGACACCCCCCTTACACGCATTCTCAACTGCACTTCTCACAGTCTCAGCTGCCGACCCGGATTGCTTAGTAACTAACTGAAAAAGATCCTGCAGCCCTTTAACTAGAAACCCCCTGAAAGCCCCTCACCACTCACACTATCAGGCACACTACAAGCAACCGTATTAATAGACAGCTCACCTTGCATGCATCCTTCCATCTGCGAACTGTCCTGACCTTCAGCCGGCCTCTCTGACAGAGCCTCCATCCTGGCTTCCTTCCTCTGGGATTCATGGACTGCCCGTGTGCTCTCCTGCCTAGTAGATCTCCTGGATTGCGGGGACTTAGACTTCCGTGTCTGCTCCTGCAACCAGACCTTTCTAACCTCCCCCAAGTTGGCGATGCTTGTTCCTCCCACAGTATTCTTCTCCTCACTGAAGACCTAGTCGTGCCAGTCAAGACCTCCCAAAGATCCCAGCACTAGAAATGCCTGTGCCACTTCGTGCCTGTTGAAGTAAGGGGGCACAAAACAAAACCATACTCACCCAGAAAACCCCGGCTAACTGCCAGCCCAAACCCTGTGCCTGACCTATTCAACCTCCCTGCCGCAGAACACCTAACAGGAGATAAAGTGTGAAGCAGCTGCACTAAGGCAGCCAATTCTCCTATCTGGCTAACTGTGTCAGGTCTCGCAGACCTACCTTAGCCAGGGCTATGCTCCTCCAAGTCACTATAGGCTGCTTCCACCGAAAGTGAACCGCTGTCTGGGTCCAGAATCGCCGTAGTCAGTGTAGCACCCCTAACAGCTCCAGGGGTACTGTCAGCCACCTCCAGATCTCTTGATGGGAAATACAAGACATCATCACCACAATGGCCAACACCCCCATTTGCTATTTGATCCCTGTCCTCAGGTCCTACAGGGACCCCCACTTCAGAACCTGCCACAAGACCTCCCCTTCCCTCCGGCCATCCCTGTTCCTCAAAGCCCAGCTCACTTACCTGCCTGCAGCACACCAAGCACACAATTCAGAGCCCTGCCCCAAAACCTATCCCTCCCTCAAGTCCCCCATACTCTTCAATGCTCTACCTCCTGTCCTGCCTTCAGACACACCAGCCCCAAACTCCCTCCCCACAGCAACTCTAACTGGACCCTGCTGTATGGCCTGCTTCCCATGTACCCTAGGCCTTCCACCCCCACATGCCCCTCTCTCCCCAGATAGATTAGCTCCAGAAAGAGTGAGGACTGTTGAGGGCAGAGGGGCAGAAGTGCTGCTCTCCAAAATCCCTCTGCTTCTACTGCTCCCTGCGCCTTAAAACCACGTTCCTCCAAGATCAGGGATCCCCTCACTATTGGATCACCGGTGTCACTGCTAAGGACATTCCCTGCTCCAGTGGCCCCTCATGGTGCAGATCCGTGCCTAATCCCTGCCACCGTAGCTGCTCTAAGGTTGCCTACGATGACGCCCTGTCTCCAGCTCCCCAGCTGCATCCGCCATCTGCCTTCCTAACCGTCTGACTCTATGGCCCCCAAAGGACTCCTGTCACCACTCCTGCTTCTGACAGCCACCCTGGTGGGCCTCTGCTCCCCACAAAGATCCAGGCTAAGTCTTACAGTAGGGCAGGATTTACCTACTGGCCTAGGCATACCCGGGCATCACCGGACCTTGAAGAACCTGCTGTGCTCTGCTCCTCGCCGGATAAAAGCCGCTCCTGGATCCATCCAGCTCCTCTGCTCTCTGCCAATGCTGCCACCATTCTTAGAAGATCCTGAACTTCCATGGCAGTAAGTGCAGATTCCTAACTCCTCCAGGTTAGTTTCAAAACTGCTGGGAGTCACAGTATTTGCATAATTACCCCATAACACTCGCTGGAAAGAGAAGTTATGAAGCAGCGGTCTAAAGACCGTTGCTCCATAACTTGTCTGCCTGCTCTGAGGCCGCGGACAGAAAGCAACCTGATTGAATATGATTGGGCTGATTGACACCCCCTGCTAGCGGCCGCGAATCTGCAGGGGGCGGCATTGCACCAGCAGTTCACCAGAATTGCTATGCTGTTGGCCTTTATCGATGTGCAGTGGACATGATATGCTACATCGTATCACGTCAGCTCGCACTATAATAAATATACCCTCTGTCTTAACCGTGAAAGTTTAATTTTGGCTTTTATGCCCCTTTAATGTGATTGGCTGCTGCCTATATGTGCAATGCAGAATAGCTATGAACAGCTTGATTAGACAGCCTGGACATCCAGAGGTTTGGCAAAATTGTATTCTATCAGATAAACACACTTTCATTATTGCTTTTAATAGTCGTTTAATTAATTTAAAGATTTGCTAAAAAAAACAAAAACATAATACATAATATTTAGAATTCTTAGAGGGAAACTAATCCAGACTGCATATAAGAGGTGAATAAATGTTCATCCCCCAGTGATACCCTCCATGCACAGCTCTGAGATTAGTTTCTAGAGGATTAACCAAACAAACAGCCTATTTACTTTTCCAGACAGAACCACTTCTCTATCAGAGCTACTGAGTAAATTACAAAAAGCTAAAAATAAATGAAATATTGACAGTGATTATTAAAAAATACTCTTCTGTGAAATATGTATCAGTCTTCATGATTCATTTACAGCTGCCCCTCCCACAATCATATTTAGTATAGATTTAACCCTTTCACTGCAAGACAACCTATTCATCTCAAAACAGTAGCACAATTTAACCTTTTTCTAATCAACCATTTTTCTTCTTCCATCTTTATGGTAACTATTTATGTACACCAATGAGGCATTTCTTGAGGAGAAGAAAAAAAAATTAACCTGAAAAAAAGAATGAAAGCATTATGAGTGGATATTTCAGTGACATATCTAGGGGGCGCTAGAACCCACAAACCTCAAAAGTGTCATCTGCTCTCAATATATAAGGCAGTGCCTTTTTTACGTGTCCAGTTCTCTACACAGAGCAAGAACAGAGTTAAAGATGTTCCCCTCTGCATTCTTTATATGTAGCTTTGTGGTGAATCGTTTCCATCACTGAATTTTATGTTTTTTCAATACTGAGTTAACTGTTTAGCAGTATTTTGTGTGTCTGTTTTGTGATGATTCTTAGTATGAATTTATAATTACAACTTATTGCATGACAACATAACAGCAGTATTATTTTTTATCCTAGCACCAGGGTGTAGGGGGAAGAGCTTCATTTGCACAGGGTGGGCTTGAACAGTGGGGTTCGACATCTCTAAGCCCCTTCTTAAAGGGATTTATTGTATTGGCAGTCACTAGTTCCTTAATTTCTCTAGTCTTAAAGGGGGATTGTAATGTAACATTGGTTCCCCTTAAAGTGTATCCAATGACGTGTTTACCAGCTACAGAATAACATAATTTATGTAAGA
>CAJPDP010328955.1:0-10810 GCA_905336975.1 Bombina variegata variegata
ATGTTATATGAGCAGTTAGGGCAGATGTTTTATGTGCAGTTAGTGCAGATGTTATATGTGCAGTTATTTCAGATGTTATATGTGCAGTTAGTGCAAATGTTATAGGATAGTTAATGGGGGGACATGTATGTAGCATAAGAACACATTAAGTAGAATCTGCAGATTCATAGAAGTAATGTTGGCTTTCTCTCATTGTTCTCTTCTCCTATAGAAATCAAAAGATGAGTTTGAAATAACAGGCTTGAGTTCCTTTAAAAAATAAGCAATTAGTGAATGAAATCATAGGAGACAAATCCAGGTATAAAAGCTTGTATCTAAGTTACAATTTTCTTGCCTAAAAATAGATGAGCAGAGTGTAATAGAGGGAAGTGTATCTAAGCTTGAAAAAGCCATGATAGAATTGGCAGCCTTGCAATGAAGCAATATCTAGTGATTTAAGAGCAAATAGTGAGTAAAGAGTGCATTACTAAAATTGGCAGCAGCAGTAACATAACGTAGACAGATTGTAAACACACACACCATGGTCTGTTCAGATTTAAAGGGAGAATGTCCAATATCCTCAAAAGGACATGGTTTTTCAGCACACAATGGTTATGTACGTTGTTTAAAATGGGGTGGAGGAGACAACTCATTATAAATGGAATTTGGAGATGCTGCCCTGCTGGCTGCAGCACAAGAGTATGAAGGGTTTCTAGTCATATGAGTTGTTGGGCTTATGGCTGTGACACAAAAAGTGTGCAGGGTTCCTGGTTACAAGAATTGTTGGTTTTATGGCTGTGGCACAAGATTGTTTATGTTTCCTAGTATTATGAATTGTGTTTATGGCAATGACACAAAAATGTGCAGGGTTCCTGGTTACAAGAATTGTTGGCCTTATGACCTAGTAATATGAGTTTTTGGGTTTTTGGCTGTGGCACAACATTGTGTAGAGTTCCTAGTCCTATGAGTTGTTGGGCTTAAGGCTGAGGCACAAGGGTGTGCAGGGTTCCTAGTCCTATCAGTTGTTGGGCTTAAGGCTGAGGCACAAGAATGTGTAGGGTTCCTAGTCCTATGAGTTGTTGGTCTTATGGCTGAGGCAGAAGGGTGTTTAGGGTTCCTATTCCTATGAATTGTTGCTGGGCTTATGGCTGTGGCACACGAGTGTGTAGAGTTTCTAGTCCTATGAGTTGTTGGGCTTATGGCTGAGGCACAAGAATGTTTAGGGTTCCTAATCCTATGAGTTGTTGAGCTTATGGCTGTGGCACAAGGGGGTGTAGGGTTCCTAGTCCTATGAGTTGTTGGGCTTATGGCTGAGGCACAAGGGTGTATAGGGTTCCTAATCCTATAAATTATTGGGCTTATGGCTGTGGCACAATGGGGGTGTAGGGTTCCTAGTCCAATGGGTTGTTGGGGTTATGACTGTGGCACAAGGGTGTGTAGGGTTCCTAGTCATATTAGTTGTTGGGCTTATGGCTGAGGCAAAAGAGTGTTTATTGTTCCTAGTCCTATGAGTTGTTGGGTTTATGTCTGTGGTAAAATAATTAGTAGGGCTACTAGTCCAATGAGTTTTTGTGCTTATGGCTGATGCACAAGAGTGTGAAGGGTTTCTAGTGCCATGAGATGTTGGGCTTATGGCTGAGGCACACAAGTGTGTAGGGTTCCTAGTCCTATAAGTTGTTGGGCTTATGGCTGAAGCACAATAATGTGAAGGGTTCCTAGTCCTATTAGTTGTTGGGCTTATGGCTGTAGCACAAGAATGTGAAGGGTTCCTAGTCCTATTAGTTTTCGGGCTTATGGCTGTAGCACAAGAATGTAAAGGATTCCTAGTCCTATTAGTTGTTGGGCTTATGGCTGTAGCACTAGAGTGTGCATGGCTCCAAGTCCTATGAGTTGTTGGGCTTATGGCTGTGGTGAAAAAAGTGTGTAGGGCTCCCAGTCCTATGAATTGATGGACTTATGGCTGAGGCACAAGGGTATGTAGGGCTCCCAGACCTAAACATTGTTGGGCTTATGGCTGAGTCACAAGGTTGTGTAGGGTTCCTAGTCCTATAAGTTGTTGGGCTTATTTCTGTGGTAAAAAAAGTGTGTAGGCCTATTAGTCCAATGAGTTGTTGGGCTTAAGGCTGAGGCACAAGAATGTGTAGGGTTTCTAGTCCTATGAGTTGTTGGGCTTATGGCTGAGGCACAAGAGTGTGTATGATTCCTAGTCCAATGAAATGCTGGGTTTATGGCAGAGGCACAAGAGTGTGTAGGGTTCCTAGTCCCATGAGTTGTTGTGCTTATGGCTGTGGTAAAAAGAGTGCGTAGGGCTCCCAGTCCTATGAATTGTTGGACTTATGGCTGAGGCACAATGGTGTGTATGGCTACCAGTCCTATGAATTGTTGGGCTTATGGCTGAGTCACAAGGGTGTGTAGGTTCCTAGTCCTATGAGTTGTTGGGCTTATGGCTGTGGTAGAAAAAGTGTGTATGGCTTCTAGTCTGATGAGTTGTTGGGCTTATGGCTGAGAAACAAGAGTGCGCAGCGTTCTTAGTCGTATGAGTTGATGAACTTATGGCTGAGGCACAAGGGTGTAAATGGTTTCTAGTGCCATGAGTTGTTGGGCTTATGGCTGAGGCACAAGAATGTGTAGGGTTCCTAGTCCTATGAGTTGTTGGGCTTATGGCTGAAGCACAAGAGTGTGTAGGGTTCCTAGTCCTATAAGTTGTCCTATAAGTTGTTGCTGGGCGTATGGCTGTGGCACAAGAGTTTGTAGGGTCCCTAGTCCTATGAGTTGTTAGGCTTAAGGCTAAGGCACAAGAGTGTGTAGGGTTCCTAGTCCCATTAGTTGTTGGGCTTATGATTGAAGCACATGAGTGTGTAGGGTTTCTAGTCCTATAGGTTGTTGCTGGGCTTATGGCTGAGGCACAAGGGTGTGTAGGATTCTCTAGTCCTATGAGGTGTTGGGCTTATGGTTGAGGCACAAGTGTGTAGTGTGTATGGTTCTTAATCCTATGAGTTGTTGGTCTTATGGCTGTGGCACGAGGGGTTTAGGGTTCCTAGTTCTATGAGTTGTTGGGCTTATGGCAAAGGCACAAGCATATGTAGAGTTCCTAATCCAATGAGTTGTTGGGCTTATGGGTGTGGCACAAGGGATGTAGTGTTCCTAGTCCTATGAATTGTTGGGCCTATGGCTGAGGCACAAGGATGTGTAGGGTTCCTAATCCTATAAATTGTTGGTTATGGCTATGGTTAAAAAGTGTTTAAGGCTCCTATTCCAATGAGTTGTTGGGCTTAAGGCTGAGGCACAGGAGTGTGCAGTGTTCTTAGTAGTATGAGTTGCTGAACATTTGGCTGAGGCACAAAAGTGTGAAGGGTTTCTAGTGCAATGAGTTGCTGGGCTTATGGCTGAGGCACAAGAGTGTGTAGGGTTCCTAGACCCATGAGTTGTTGGGCTTATGGCTGTGTTAAAAAAAATTTGTTGGACTCCCAGTCCTATGAATTGTTGGATTTATGGCTGAGGCACAAGGTTGTGTACAGTTCCCAGTCATATGAATTGTTGGGTTTATGGCTGAGGCACAAGGGTGTGTAGGGTTCCTAGTCCTATGAGTTGTTGGGCTTATGACTGAGGCCCAAGGATGTGAGAGTTCCTAATCCTATGAGTTGTTCGGCTTATGGCTATAGTAAAAAATTGTTTAGGGCACCTAGTCCTATGTGTTATTGGGCTTAAGGCTGAGGCACAACAGTATGCAGCATTCTTAGACATATGAGTTGCTGAACGTATGGCTGAGGCACAAGAGTGTAAATGGTTTCTAGTGCAATAAGTTGTTGGGCTTATGACTAAGGCACAAGAGTTTGTAGTGTTCCTAGTTCTATGTGTTGTTGGTCGTATGACTGAGGCACAAGAGTGAGTAGTGTTCCTAGTCCTATGAGTTGTTGGGCTTATGGCTGAAGCACAAGAGTGTGTAGGGTTCCTAGTCCTATGAGTTGTTGTTGGGCTTATGGCTCTGGCACAAGAGTGCGTAGAGTTCCTAGTCCTATGACTTGTTGGTCTTATGGCTGAGGCACAAGGATGTGTAGGGTTTTTAGTCCTTTGAGTTGTTGGTCTTATTGCTGAGGCACAAGGGTGTGTAGGGTTCCTAGTCCTATGAGTTGTTGGGCTTATGGCTGAGGCACAAGGGTGTGTAGGGTTCCTAGTCCTATGAGTTTTTGGACTTATGGCTGAAGCACAATGGTGTGTAGGGTTCCTAATCCTATGAGTTGTTGGGCTTATGGCTGTGACACAAGAGTGTGTAGGTTTCCTAGTTGTATGAGTTGTTGGCTTATGGCTGAGGCAAAATAGTGTGTAGTGTTCCTAGTCCTATGAGTTGCTGGGCTTATGGCTGTGGTAAAAAAGTGTGTAGGGCTCCTATTCCAATGAGTTATTGGGCTTATGGCTGAGGCACAAGAGTGCACATCGTTCTTAGTCCTATGAGTTGCTGAACTTATGGCTGAGGCAGAAGAGTGTGAAGATTTGCTAGTCCTATTAGTAGTTGGGCTTATGACTGTGGCACAAGATTTTGCAGGGTTCCTAGTCTTATGAGTTGTTGGGCTTATGGCTGAGGCTAAAGAGTGTGCAGGGTTCCTAGTGCTATGAGTTGCTGTACTTATGGCTATGGCACAAGAGTGTGTGAGGTTCCTAGTGCTGTGAGTTGTTGGGCTTATGGCTGTAGCACAGGAGTGTGTAGGGTTGCTAGTCTAATGCTTTGTTGGTCTTATGGCTGTAGTAAAAGAGTGTTTAGGGTTCCTAGTCCTATGAGTTGTTGGGCTTATGGCTGTAGCACAAGAGTGTGCAGGTTTCTCAGTCCTATGCATTGTTGGGTTTATGGCTATGGCAAAAGACTGTACAGGGTTCCTAGTCCCATGAGTTGCTGTGCTTATGCCTGAGACACAAGATTGTATAGGGTTCCAAGTCCCATGCATTATTGGTCTTATGGCTGTGGTGCAAGAGTGTGTAGGGTTAGAAGTCCTATGAGTTGCTGAGCTTATGACTGTGTTACACGATTTTGCAGGGTTTCTGGTTACATGAGTTGCTGGGTCTATGGCAATGACACAAAAGTGTGCAATGTTCCTGGTTATAGGAGTTGTTGAACCTTATGATTTAATCACAAGAGAAAGTAGGGTTACTAGCTCTAAGAGTTGTTGGGCACAAGAGTATTCAGGGTGCTTGTCACCTACCAACGCCAACTAGATATACACTAACCCCACTCTAAACTAATACCCCCTCTAAATTAAACCCCCTAAATTACAAAAAGTTATAATAAAATAAAAAAATCTAAGTTACAAAAAATAATAAGCTACAGTAGCAAAAATAAAATAAACACCATTACACCTAACACTAATCTACATGCTCCTTAAAAAACCCACCCAAAACAACAAAAAATCCTAAACTCTAAAACTAAAATAAATTACAATAGCCCTTAAAAGGACCTTTTGTAGGGCATTGCCCTAAAGGGATTTTAGCTCTTTTACATTTAAAAAAACAATTGCAAACCCCCTCTAAAATACAAGTAAACCCCACCCCCCAAAATAACAAAATCTACCTAAAAAAAAACCTATCCTAGATAAGAGAATCATAAATAAATAACTATTCTTAAAAATAAAAAACCCACCCCTAAAAATCCCTAACTAATCCCAAAAGTTGTTCTCACCATTGGGAAATCCAGTTCCTCTTAATCCAACTTCGGACCCTCTTTGTCCAGGTTCCTGGCTCCGGGGGTTCCATCTTAACGGCAGAAGAGGCGGACTTCAGCCAACAGAAACAACGTTTTTAAATGTAACTTCTAATTGTCCTTTTCTATTTGATGATTAGAATTTAAAAACATTCTTGCTATTGGCTGATTAAAATCAGCCAATAGTGATTGATTGGTTTAAAATCAGCCAATCAGGATTAAGTGGTACCCCTATATGTAGGGGTTCTAAGCTTCCGGAGTTTCAGTATTTGGCAGTGACCCCATGAAGAAGAGGGCTCATAGAAGAGAGCCAAAAGAAAAGAAGATGTGGAGCAGATACAAAGATGGGCCCACGGTGCCAGGAACCGGGCCGAAAAGTGCCCCGGCATAGATAAAGATTGTGGAGTGGAGGCGGTGGAAGAGCCTGCTGAAGTCTGCCTCCACTGCCACGAAGATGGGCCCCTGGGATGAAGAGGGACCAACATCGGATCAAGAGGATTTTCCGGTAAGTACAACTTTTGGGGTTAGGGTTTTTTTTGGGATGTTTTTATTTTTATTTTCTATGATAGGTTTTTTGGGGGGTGGGGAGTTACTTGTATTGTAGAGGGGGGTCTTGTAATGTTTTTTTTTTTGTTTTATGGGGTATTTTTACTTTGCATACTGTAGTTTATTATTTTTTGTAACTTAGGCCTAGATTACGAGTTTTGCGTTACGGTGCGGTACAGCTATACTGCTGAAAAATTGGCCATTTCGTGTGGAATGTCTGGTAACGCACATTACGAGTTGCGGCAGTATAGGCTGTAACACAAGCATTTTAGCCTTAAAGCAAGCCTCTATTCCGCAGTTAAAAAATTAAGTATTAGTGCGGGATTTTCCATAACGCCATAATACAGGTTGTGCGGTCGGGCTAAAATGCTTGCGTTACAGCCTATACCGACACAAGCTATTCCGCAATATGAGAGCAATATTTATGGATTTTGCAAACAAAAATGTTTCATAAAACTCATAACTAAAATGTTACAAAGTACACTAAAACCCATAAACTACCGATTAACCCCTAAACCACCAACCTCCCACATCGCAATCGCAAACACTATATTAAACCTATTAACCCCTAATCTGCTGCCCACATCGCCAACACTAAAATAAACCTATTAACCCCTAAACCGCCCCCCATTGTAACTAATAAACTGAACCTATTAACCCCTAAACCGCCAGCCCACCACATTGCAAAACACTAAACTAAACTATTAACCCCTAAACCTAACCCCCCTAACTTTAAATTAAAAGTTACAATGTAACTATCTTTAAATAAATAAAAACTTGCCTGTGAAATAAATAAAAAACTAACATCAAACTATAAGTTAACCTAACATTACTATTCTAATAAAATTAAAAAAAACTATCAATTAAAAAACCTAAATTACAAATTTAAAAAAACCTAACACTACGAAAAAAAATAAAAAAATTAACATTACAAAAAATAATAAACACTAAAAATACGAAAAAATAAAAAACTCTAAGATTACAAAAAATATTAAACAAAATTAAAAACAATTACACCTAATCTAATAGCCCTATAAAAATAAAAAACCTCACCCAAAATAAAAACACCCCCTAACCTACAATAAACTACCAATAGCCCTTAAAATGGCCTTTTGTAGGGTATTGCCCTAAGTTAAGCAGCTCTTTTACATTAAAATACTTCCTACTTCCAGTGGGCGGCTCACCAAAATGGGTACAGCTACACACTGCTCAGTGAATGAAACTTGCTCTTAAAAGCACAGTGGCCGAATCTCAAGCCATCCAGACCTCCCTTGGTAATAAGTGTGCCCGGGAAACTTCCAGGATCAGGATATTACAACTCCTGGCTACCGAGAAGGCATTAACAAAGAATAAGCTGTTTGGCACTGTGGCGGGAGTATTGCCGCCACGCTGTAAATAGTTCTGCTACAACTTAGCATGCACTAATGATCATTTCTGACTTGGCACGATGGAGATACTAATCGTTCAAGAACACTATACTGACTCCTACATCTTGGCGAAACTGACAGCTGCATTCCTGCCTAAAATGGATCGTCTCCTGTATTCGTGTGCCGATCTGTGCACAATTATGCAGGCAGAAGAACATCCATACCAGCAAAAAAAAAACTGTCTTCAAACCTACCCCACGGAGTATAATATCCGCCCCCGCACTAAATTCATGAGCGGATGACAGCCACATGGCTTCAGAGCCCTCACAGATGAGGGAAACAGCAGCAGTGGTGACAGTAGGAATGACTATATTCAGCATGAACCTGTTGGATTCCTTAACAGGGCCGACTACAGAATCAAAGGCTCTAGTCTCAGGTCCTAGATTGAGCCTTGAAAAAGAAGTCGCCCAAAACACTGCTACCCTGCAATAACAGCAAATGAACCCTCTACCACTCTGTATATGTCCCTTATTACATATGAGGACCAGGATAATCACTACACGAACAGAACTGACAGATCGGGTATGGCATATGCAAACAAGTAGCAGGATGTACAACATTCATATTGTTATCGACCCCTTGAGAGACGCTATGATCAATTACAGATTTCTCTGACATGTGGACTGCCTTTCTCCAGCTATCTTAAACACCAGACAAGATGGCCACTTGACTTGTGTTATGGATCTATGATTGAAGTCTAAACACGCTATGGACCACTTGTCTTATCCAAGAAATGTGTGGGATAGACGAGGACGATCTTATCCTAATCGGCTTCCCTGGCTTTTGAATTGGCCCATCCCTATGGTCTTTACTGGCTGGCTTACACTTTTTAAGTTTTTGCCCTTTTTATGTCTTTACTTCCCTTGCCCGGCTGTGGGTAGCGCACATTGCCCTGCAAAATGTTAACCGAAATCAGATATGCTTAAGATGACGTACTTTAATATTTCTGTACAACTATTAAGAAACCTCTTATCCCACAATGTGCACAGTTTTTCTTGTTTAGATATAATTGCTGTAGTTATTTTTGTTGGTTTGTTTTTCGCAGCTCATCTACTTAGGCTAAAAATGGCTATGTAACTAGTCTTTAATCGCAATGTAATCATTATTATCAGAGCGGCGGGAATTTTTTTAGATAATATGCAAATATTTGTGATATAAAAGTAAACTGCTAAATTTTCATGGTTCTAGGCTGTTCTGAGCTAACTTGTATAACCTAAAATAAGGCTGATAATTCAAAATAGGCTTATATAAGTTCCAAAAGGGTATGTAATCAATATCCCATGAAAGGTGTTTTTAGAATCTTAAAATGCACATTTATCCCACCTTACAAACTCCAATTCCATACTCATCATTTATTCTCCTGGGTAATGGAATAGTGTTCATATTCTTCTCTAGAATTATCACATAGGGCTAAGTGTATTACTTGCATAAACTCTATCCTATAATGTTCCACACATTACACTCTAAACATCTAGGGATCATAATCATTTACTGAATTTATAGCTTAGATTGGATTCACTATGTGAATGTGTGCCATAAAATTTAGGGGAATAAAGCCTGACGCACCTCAATGAGTTATACCCTATTAGTAATACATTGACACTTCAAACCAAAGTAAATATACTGGCATACAGTTAGAGGCATCTTCTCACTTTTATACTCTAACTTCACATTGTTTCTTTTCCACCTTTCAACATCTTCACCCAGTAGTGGAAGATTCTAACCTAAGTATGGCATGCCCAAAGCCTAGCAGATGGACTGTTGTACACACCGCAAATTAGCTTATCATGCTGGGTTCAGGGATTGCTCTAGTCATAGATGATATACCCTCTCTCAGACTCTATCCGTAATAGAAATAATACGCTCCTCCAAATATGACCCATATGAAATTGCTTACATCATTGACCAAACTATGGCCAATACCATTAAGAACACTATTATCCTACCTCATTCTTTTTCCTAAAGGGTATAACCCATAATCTGCCTTGAGCCACCCTATTGCTTAGATTTAATAATGTTTGTTTTATTTTATTTTTGTTTATAGGTGTTTAGTTGAGGTTCATATGCATATAACCTAGATGTCACTCTAATCCATAGAAGATTCTTGCAGTTCTCATTATAAATGTGATTATTACATTTTAGTGTACCTAACAGTCACCTAGATTACGAGTTTTGCGTTATGATTGAAAAACCAGCGTTATGGCCCATAACGCTTCATTTTCCCTATTGCTGCTATTACGAGTCTTGTCGGTATAGGTGTACCGCACACCTTTTAGCCTTTCACGCAACGTCAGTACCGCACTTTTAAAAAAGCTTTTTTTCAATGGGGCTCCCATAGCGCCGGTATTACGAGTTTGCCTGGGAGGCCAAAAAGTGAGCGGTACACTCTATACCCACAAGATCCGTAACGCCATCTAAAGTCAACAGTTATGAGTTTTACTCTACAAAGCTGTAACATAAAACTCTTAACTAAAGTGTTACAAAGTACACTAATACCCATAAACTACCTATTAACCCCTAAAGCGAGGCCTTCCCGTATCGCAAACACTATAATTAAAGTTATTAACCCCTAAACCACCGCCCGCATCGCAAACACTATTTAAATATTATTAACCCCTAATCTGCCGTCCGCCCACACCGCCACTATAATAAACCTATTAATCCCTAAACCGCAAGCCTTCCACAACGAGATATACTAAAATAAAATATTAAACCCTAAAACTGAAAGCACCCCACAACGAAATATACTAAAATAAACCAATTAACCCCTAAACCTAACGACCCCCTAACTTTATATTAAAATTACAATTTCCCTATCTTCAATTAAATTAAAACTTACCCTGTCAAATTAAATAAATTAATTTTAAACTAACAGTAAAACTATTATAATTATTAAACTAAAATTAAACTAACTACCAATTAAATTAAACTAAACTACACATTAAAAAAAATAAAATAACACTACTTTAAAAATTACAAAAATTATCTAATTACAAAAAAAACTAAATTACAAAAAAACACTAAATTACGAAAAATAAGAAACAAATGATCAAAAATAAAAAAGAATTACACCTAATCTAATAGCCCTATCAAAATAAAAAAGCCCCCCCAAAATAAAAAAAAACCTAGCCTACAATAAGCTACCTTTTGTGGAGCATTGCCCCAAAGA
>CAJPDP010329126.1:0-10306 GCA_905336975.1 Bombina variegata variegata
AGTTACTATGAAGTTTGTTTTTAATTATGATGAATTAGGCTCCTAAATAATTGTCAATATAATAGCACTTTATGTTTTTGTTGCGTATTTAAATCTTTATATTTAAAATGTTTTTATTTGATAAGCCTGTGCTGCTTCCTGTGTTTACCCTCCGTAAGCTACTAGTGTGATGTGATCTAAGGACTGTGTAAAGCTGATGCTGGCATCAGAAGTGTGAGTGTCAGTGACGTAGCAGGGGTTCCGGATCTCTGATTGGATTTCCACATGAAGACGTCAAATTACGCTCTTCCCACAGAGGCCGGTCCGATACACTATACCCGATAGGCCGTACAGCAACCAATCAGAAGGGAGAACCAGGTTTTTAAAGACACGCTCGACAACTACGAGCATAAACCATTTCATCCTCTTGACAAAGTCTGCTAAAGGCTGACAAAATGCGTTGAGCGGGAGCTCTGGTGGCTCCTATTGAACCAGCTGGCTAAAGGATCATCCGGTGGCGTGTACCACGCTACATAAGAGTCTAATATTTGGACGTTCTGGACTTCTTTCTACAAACCCTTAATGGGAGACAGGCTTGTTATGATTTTATTCTTGTAAGTGTTTTTTTTTTTTTTTTTTATTTCCTTTATTGTTGTAAAAAACACAAGTACATAACAGAAAGTGGCAAAGCATTACAATTAAAGACAGAACATATCTTAAAATAATGAGTACATGGGTGTGTCATTCATCTTAATAGAGAGTAAAGCTATAAATGGTACCATAAATCAATTACTTACATTGATGCCAAATAATCCTCCCATATAAACTTTAAATTATTATAAAACTCCAGTTGTTGTGTCTGTGTATAATGGTATTTCTCCAGAGTTAAGATCTGTGTAATGTGGTTCTGCCACTCAGTGGTAGTAATTGTTTGGCCCCATTCGTCATTATGTGTAACAGTTTTAGTCTAAGTTTGCATTTTAATTTAGGGGGGTAGTTAAAGAGTAATACCAGGGGGTCCAGTTGGATCTTATGGGACAAGCATTTCTCTATTTCCTCCTTGATTTTCATCCAGTATTGTCTAATGTAGGGGCAGTTCCACCAGATGTGGACCAGTGAACCCTCCCCACCACAACCTCTCCAACATGCACTATTTGTGATAGTATATATTTTTGAAAGTCTAAGCGGAGTGAGGTACCATCCATTTAGAAGTTTCAGGTTAGTTTCTGTAATACTCATCGAGGATGAGGACTTTCCCATATTGTTAAAAATTATGGCCCATTCTTTTTGCGAGATTTCAATAAGCTGGTAGAGATCTGGAGTGGTGTTCTATTAGCATTTTATATAACATTGTCAGACCTCCTTTGGTGGGGATTTGTGAGTAGCATGCATTTTCAAATAGTGTGAGGGGTCTAGTTAGTTTAGATTTCTGTACATTATATGTAATGAAATGTAGTAGTTGTTGGCGTGTGTACCAGTCATTTATAAATATTGGGGTCATCTCCCCCACCTCCTCCTGTGGTTTCAGTTTTCCATTACTTATGAGTGTATGGACTGGGATTAATGTATTTATATTGGACCACGCTTTGCTGGCGGGTAACTGTCTTAACGGGATCTCTGGGTTATGCAAGATCAGTGTTAATGGGGAGGGGTTGGAGGAAACACCCGTGGTCTTATTAGAGATATAGTCCCATACTTTAAATGTTTTCGCGTGTAATACTGGGAAGCATTTTATTCATGTTTCTATGTAGTTTATTAACCCAACACATCCCTCCTACATTAGGACAGTTGGCTATTTGTTGCTCCAACCTCACCCACTCTTTACATTCCCCATGTTTACACCAGTCTATAACCCGGTTGAGGATGGCTGCTTGTCTATAGTAAACCAAATTAGGGACTCCTAAACCTCCATTTTTCCTATTTCTATATATAATTTTTTTTTGCAATGCGTGGTCTTTTATTTTGCCAGATATATGTATTAACAATATTTTGGAGAGTGGTTAGATATGATGGTGGAACTGGGGTAGGTATAGTTTGGAATTTATATAAGATTTTTGGTAGGCTGGTCATCTTAAATGCTTCCATTCTTTCTATCGAGGACAAATTTTTATGTTCCCAACTTCGTAATTCTTGCTGCACCTCATCTATCAGGGTCTGATAGTTTAATTTAAATAGAAGGTCTTGGTTATATGTTATTTGGATCCCCAAATATTTGATAGAGGAGGTTTGTATGTTATAATGGTGTTTATTTGCAATCTCATGCAACTCCTGTTTGGGTATATGGATCCCCAACAGCTCTGATTTTGCGGGGTTGATTTTGAATCCTGAGAATGTACTATATTTGTCTACTTCCTTTTTTAATGTCTCTAGAGATAATCGCGGGTTGGTAAGTGTTAAAATAATATCGTCGGCATATAATGCCTGCTTGTATTGAGTATCTTGGATCTGAATGCCTTTTATCTTGGGGTTATGTCTGATTGCTGTGGCTAAGATTTCGATTGTCAATGCAAATATGATGGGTGATAAGGGACAGCCCTGTCTAGTACCATTATTAATCCAAACTTTACTGGATAAGGAGTCATTAAGTTTAATTTTGGCTGTAGGCGAATTATATAGTGCAAATATTTTGTTAATAAAACTTTCTCCCATTCCAAATCTCTCAAGTGTACTTCTCAAAAAGGCCCAATCTAATCTATCAAAGTCCTTTTCGGCATCCATGGCCAGGAAGATAGATGGAATGTTGTGTGTTTGTGCATATTCGAGTAGGGTAAGAATGTTCGTGGTATTATCCCTCGCTTCTCTGTAAGGTGTGAAGTCAACTTGGTTCGTATGTATTAATTTCGGGAGGAATTTATTGATTCGTAAGGCTAAGATTTTGGCAAATAATTTCACGTCCACATTTAACAATGAAATGGGTCTAAAATTTTTGGGTGTATCTGGGGATTTTCCTGGTTTAGGAAGTACAGTGATGTGAGCTTCCAACATAGTCTGAGGGAAGGGATTATGCATATTTACTTTATTGAAAATTTTTAATAAATGAGGAATTAATATTGGGGCAAGGGTTTTATAATAGTGGATTGTGAAGCCATCTGGGCCAGGGCTCTTGCCGGAGTTAAGATCATGTATTGCTATTTTTATCTCTTCTGGAGTGATAGGGGCTTCCAGTTCGGCTGCTTGTTCTTTTTCCAGTGTGGGGAGAGGGAGTGCTTGTAAATAATTTTGCATATTTATAGCTGTATGTGGGTCATCAATTTTTTGTTTAATATTGTATAGATGTGTATAGTATTTCTCAAATTGTGTGAGGATATCTTTAGTGGAGTGAACTTCTGTATTTTTAGGAGTTTTTATAGCATGGATAAAAGTTTTTAGTTTCTTAATTTTAAGGGCCCTTGCCAACAATTTACCTGCCCTGTTTCCTTCATAATAAAATTTCTGTTGAAATTTAGATAGGGTGTCTGTATATTCTCGTAATAGCAGCTCATGAAGAGCTTTTCTTATATTTTTAAGTGATTGGTGCACTACCTGATCATCGGGGTTCATTCTATGATTATGTTCTAGTTCTGATAGTTTTGTGGTAAGATCCATATATTTTTGCCTTTCTAGTCTTTTGAATTGTGCTTTTCTTTTCATGAATTCCCCTCTCATAAAGCACTTATGTGCTTCCCAGACTGTAATCGGGTCGACATTACCCTTAGTATTAAAGGAAAAATATTCCTGTAGTGCTTTTTGGGTTTTAGTGAGTTGTACCTCCCCTCTCAAAAGGGAGTCATCTAGCTTCCACACATATGGTGTAACTGGGGTGTTTGGCCATACTATATAAAAAAGAACCGCTGAATGGTCTGACCATACTGTATGGGTAATTTTTGCATTTTTAATATGTTCAAGACCTATCTGGTTGGTAAGCAAAAAGTCCAATCGACTATAAGTCTTGTTTGGAGAAGAGAAGAAAGTATATTCTCTTTTGTCTGGGTTGATAAACCTCCAAATATCATAAAAATTATATTTTCTCAGCATTTTCCATAAATGTTTAAGTGTGCGTTTAGATGTACTGGGGTTAGGGTTAGAGCTATCAAACTCTGGGTGTATGGGGATATTGAGGTCTCCTCCTATGAAAATTAATCCTTTAGCTACGTCTAGTATGCGTCTGAATGTTTTCCTATAGAATGGAAGTTGTTGGGTGTTGGGTGCATATAGATTAATTAATGTAACTGGTCTACCATATATTAGTCCAAAGACCGCCAGAAAGCGGCCTTCTGTGTCCGTGTGGGTTTGAATATGTTGGAAAGATATGGTTTTATGTATAAGAATACTAACTCTGCATCTTTTTGAAACATTGGAACTATGGAAATGCCGATTGTAGTTGGAGCTCATATATTTCGGCTCATGAGAATGCTTAAAATGCGTCTCCTGCAGGATAATATATCTCCTTTCCTTTTATGCAAATCAGACATTGCCATATATCTTTTAGCAGGAGAATTAAGGCCTTTCACATTCTGTGTAATAAATGTAAGTACTCTATTTGGGGTCTCCATTGGCCTGTAATACCATAAGTTTCAAAAAAACACACCATGTACATTTTCCCATGCTATGCAGTGCCCCTTCTTTACCTTGGTATTTGTTCTGAAAACAATGCAGACTAATTAGGAAATCAACAATAAAGAGTAAACAGAAACTTAACAAATAAGTATCATACAAAAACAATGAGAGAATGCCCATCCCGCATCTGGAGATGGGCATTGGGACCATGATTAATCACGGAACCTTACTCAAGAGGGGGTCAGGGTTAATGAATGCAGGTTACAGTGACCTTCCAGTGTACTAATAAATTATGAAGGTAAGACGCCTCCTCCCTCCATATTCATTATTTGCAGTATGCAACATAAGGGGGAATACTCAGTGTAATATCTGTCAAGGAAGCAGGATTCAAGGCATTTTGAACATAGATCAGTTGTTACATTAACAAAACATTTGAGGGGAAAAAAAAAAAAAACTAACAGAAGCGAACCGTCATTGAGAACTCAGAGAAACAAAACATTTTTAATCGAGAGTATTCCTCACAATATCTATGGTTAATTACCCAGTTTTTTTTAGAAAGTTCCTTTAAGCCTTTGTGTCTGTTAAGCAATCAAGTCCCTTCTTCTTCGAAGATCAAGTTAGTCACCTTTTTCTTTTCTGGTGGAACTCCCTGCGAGGCTGATTTCCGGTTCACTCTTGAAGATACTGACTGCCATTGCTCCATTTGTGGCCGTTTTTCTTTTCTTGCTGGAGGGCGTTGCTGGGTGTCTCCAGCTGAGAAATCCTGTGGGTCCAGGTCTAAGGCTTTACAAAATTCTGGAACCTCTGATATTTTCCTACATGTCAGTTTTCTTGTGTCATGTAGCACGTATAGCTGGAAGGGGAATCCCCACCAGTATAGATTTTCTTGTCTCTAAGTAGTTTAGTTAGAGGTGCCAGTTCTCTGCGTCTCTGTAAGGTCCTCTGTGACAAATCAGCATAAAATTGCAAAACCCTCTCCCTGAAACGTACAGGTTGATGTTTTCTGAACAGCGTTAGGATTTCCTCTTTGTTCAGGAAGTTTTTAAACTTCATGATGACATCTCTGGGTGGGGCTGTGTCAGGTGGTTTTGGCCTTAAGGCTCTATGTGCCCTGTCCCAAGGCATGTCAACTGGTTGCTGTGACCCCTTTAGGTGGGCGAATGAAGCACCAAAATAAGTATAAAAGTCTTTAAGGAAGTACTGATTCGGGATTTCCCCTAATTCTTAAGTTCTTTCTGCGTCCCCTATTTTCAAGATCTTCAAGCTTGTCACTAAGATCTTCTATAATAGTGGCTTGTATAGTTACTTGGTCTTGTATATTAGTGACCTCTTCTTTCACTAGGTCTGTCTGATCTTCTATAGCCTCAACTCTGAAGCCTAGAATATGCAGGTCTTGTTTGATTTCTGCCATTTCCTCTCTCATACAAGTTCTAACAATGTCTGCTATATCCTGCTTAGATGCCAGAGAGGATAACAAAGACATTGATACATGTGTGGATGCTTCCTGATCTTGTGAATTATCATCCTCCATCATGGGGCTGGGGGACAAATACTCTCTAGTATTCTTTATTGGAGAGGGTCTCTTGTGGTCTGATGCAGAGAAAAAGGAGCTAACCGATTGATCCTTCCCCAATGTCTTTATCTGTTTGTGCAATTTAATTCCCTTCTTAGCAGCCATTCTACCACACAGTTGTTTACTGTTAAGAACAATGTACCTTAGTGTTATTTGGTTTATAACGTATTTATTGCAGTCCTGTTATAGCTTAAGCAGTATGAGTTGTTTTGCTATAATGGGTGAAGTTCTCTGCACTTTATATATCTCCCTCAGCACACCACAGAATTAACACTGTTGGGGTAAGCAGGCAGCAGATTAATGCTAAGTTTTTTATTTTAGCGTGTCTCACGATCTCTCTGGTGTCAGCACTGATGCGTGTATAGGGGCAGCGCCATTTTGCGGCTTTCGATCTTGCCTCAGGGGAGTTATCACGTGTGACTTACCGGAGACCGGGTCCACAGGCGGATAGCAGTTCCGTTTGACTGGTGGGTAATTGGTGTTGTGGGTTGTCTTCACAGTGTTTGCGGGGCAGTTTATCAAGTGGATCTGAGTTAGGTAGTTTCCCCACGCTGTCCTCCGTGGATTTCACTGCCGGGTTCACTGTTAGCGCTCAAGTACCGGTGCCACTCTGTTCTTGATGTATTAAACAGACATACCTTCTGGAAATTGCACCTTTTAGGTCCCTGTAACTTGGGATTTATCTATTATAAGTACCTGACATGCCGGAGCTCTGGGTTTAAGCAGCCATCTTAGCTGCGGCCAAACTCCGCCCCCCCTCTTGTAAGTGTTTTTAATCGGAGTGTGTGCAATAAATAACACAAACGTCTACCTTGATGGGCTTGCACTTGTTTTTCCTTTTTTAGAATTCGTTGTATAGAGAGTGTAGGTTACACACCTCTGAAAATAGCTGCAGCCCGTGGATCAAGAATCTTCAGATAATACCTGGATTTACACAGTCACTTTTGGAGGAAAAAAGTATCTGACATTCCCAGCAGTGATTTTGTGGAAGTGGTAACAATATTTGCTTATGGGACAATCTATCAATTTTTGAGTGCATATTATTGTCTTAACCGTTGTATCTCAAAGAAAGTGAGCATTCTGCTTTATTATTTTTTCTTTCTTTTTTCTCTTCTACCCTTACCCTCTCGCCTAGTGTTGCACTGTTAATACTTTGTTTTTGAGTTTGCTCAATAGAAAAGTGTGTTTCAGTCTTCAGAATCAAAACTTGGAATCTAGCTGCAACTGACACATATAATGGCCTTTTCACACTTCTTAAAGGGACATGAAACCCAAATGTTTTTTTTTTTCCGGATTAAAATAGAGCATGTGGTTTTAAACAACTTTCCAACTTACTTTCATTATCTAATTTGTTTTGTTCTCTTGATATCCTTTGTCAAAAATGATACCTATGTAGACTCAGTAGCTGCTGATTGGTGGCTGCACATATATGATCAATACACATAGATTCAAAGTCCGTGGGCTATAATAAAATGCAGCTTTTATTCATCAGAGTATAACAACAGAAGCTTTCACTGTAGTCATGGCTTAATGCTAAGATTGCTAACACACTATTTAAAAGTTGTACAATAAACCCATTGGTTAATATGTCTAACACCTCCCACACATGACACAGCTGTCATATCAAATTGTATGATACATATATATACTGCATAAGTGCATTAAACTTGAGACCAAACCGATCTGCATATTTTAAGATATAAAACTTTGTGTGCTAATACAGAGACATAGATAATTTTACCAGGTTTTTATTTTATTGCTTTTTACACCTTATTAGTATAGTGACTATATGTACAAATTTAACTTTCGTAAGGTATTAGATTTTATACTAAAATGTAAATTACACTATACTATACCCGGTATTTCTCTCCATAAACACCAAGTATATTCTTAATAAAGAGACAATGGTCCTAAGAAATATTGTGTTTTTATTTCTCTTTTGGGCGGACTTGTTTATCTGAATTATTTTATATATTCAGAGTCAACATCCAAAAGTGTGCTGCAGCATAATGTTGTATAAACATACACAAATAACCTATTTATAGATAGGTGCAAAAAGAAAATGCTGGTAGCACAAAGTACTATTTTATGTACACATTAAAATATAACCTTTATTAACAGTTAGATAAAAGACAGCTGTATTGCACTTGGAAAAATGCTGCCATGCAACAATTAAAAACACTTCTTTGCCAGGCAGCCAACATTTAATATTTAACAGAATGTTTGTGCTGCTACTGGAAAAAGGTTGTGACTTAGGATAAGTAAAATAGGTTTATATATTATGTGGGTAGAGTGGTAGTATACATGAAAATCACTTCAAGCTCAGATTACAATGACTGAGTAACAATAATAGGTTTAGACTAACGTCTTATATTGATTTCATTGCTGAGCAGTGATAAATCACTATCTAGTTTACCCTTAGTACAATATCTTAAATCCCACAACCCATTTTTGGACGAACAAACATATAATTGTTAGGCTGTAATTTTTAGGAATAATATATATATATATATATATATATATTGAAATGCCCTTGCAATTTAATCTATACAGGGATGACAACCAGACAGATCAGTAAACACATCCAAGAATACAGCAGAAATATACGGAATGCTCCAAAAGACTTAGCGGATGGCAAAACCATCTCCAGTGTAGCTAAACATTTCAATCGTAAAGACAGCAATAACGATAAACATTCTACATTTGCTGTAATTCACTATGAATCACTTTCTAGTTTACCCTTAGTACAATATCTTAAATCCCACAACCCATTTTCGGACGAACAAACATATATTTTTTAGGCTGGACACAAACGTGACTGGAGTGTAATTTTGATTGGCTGTTTCGGATATGAGGGATGATCAGATCTGATATCCATATTTGTATACAATGTATTTACCGGATAGCTATTATATTTTTGTTAATTATCATGTTAGGCAGAACAAACTCATTGTGTTCTTGTATTCAATACAGTTATATTGTGATTTGTCACCAAATGCTAGTGCGATCGCACATGCACAGGGAACTTACTTGTATAACAGTCATAATATATTTTCAGAGTTCAAAGACATTGAGTCTCTTACTATCTTAGAATGAATATATAAGAAAAATATACTATGTATGATTGTGCCTTGTTTAGATACATTTAGATTGTGTTATTGATACTGATAATGGCTGAAAATATAGATTCAGTAGAATCAATTATTATAATAGATAATATAGAAGATAGCTGATACACACATGCATAGTGGGAAATGCCATTGACTGGTTGCTTACTTTCATAGAACATGTGTCTAGGTTGTATAACAATAACTTATTTAAATATTAGTTTGAAAAAAGCAATAGACCAAAGTAATATCTCTAACGCTCTATGGGGTGATAGATATGTTCATATGAAATTTATTAATATACATGTTGCAGGATCTTGTCATCTTATTTATAGTAAGGAATATATTTTAAGACTTAATTACATATAATAAGATTAAATAATTATAGTCTCTGATATGTATAGGAGAGAATAGAATAGACTATTTGTGAATATAAAAGTGAGAAGTAAAGCTGATAATGAAAGAAAAAGATTATCAGTGAGTGTTATAAATGAAGTGATAAGATTGTCAGGATGTGAGTGGGATAGTGTGAGTAAATATTATGTGATTAGGATGAAATATAGAGCTGCATTTGTGGCTAGAATTATATTGAAAATGAGATTATAATAATATACTTGTGAAATAATATGTTACATTTTTATAGGTGGCCTAAATTTGTATTGAGAAATATTGCAAAAATGTCATTTAGTGACCTGAAGCTATCGAGCATAGTTGAATTGATAAAATATTGTAATAATATACAAGTTCTAAAAATACCTGTGTAGGATATATATGTGTGATCTAAGTTGATGGTGTGGGTTATTTCAGAGATATACACCAAAATTGTTGAAATCATTTAATCCAAAAGGTTTTACACAGTTCAAAAGATGGATCCACTTGCATTCCATCTGTAATAATAGACATTCCAGATTACCACCCCTAATGCCTAGGCTGGCTTTTTGAATTACAGCAAATTTAGGATGTTTATCATTATTGCTGTGTTTAAGATTGAAATGTTTAGCTACACTGGTGATAGTTTTGCCATCCACTAAGTCTTTTGGAGCATTCCGTATATTTCTGCTGTATTCTTGGATGTGTTTACTGATCTGTCTGGTTGTCATCCCTGTATAGA
>CAJPDP010329166.1:0-10259 GCA_905336975.1 Bombina variegata variegata
ATATACACACACATACATATATTTAGACACACACGCACACACATATATATATATATATATATATATATATATATACTGTATACTGTATACAATATAGCCCTTTCCATTCAAACACCTTGTCATATACCATATACCTTTTAAACCTTATATACTTTTTAAATTAATATTTATATTAATATTTTTATCAGATAGTGTATATATGAGTGTAACCTTTTATTTTAATGTATTTATACTGTGTTTGATGCACATTTTGTTTACCCTTACACTTTACAGGCTCTTATTTAGTTTGCACTTGAGCAAACGCATTTACTTTTAACTTGTAATGCATGCGCAAGTTAGCGTGGTCACGATGTTACTTTTCGTGACTCGCTCTAACAATGGTGCGCTACTTGTTATCTAGTCTTAAATGTTTAATTAAGGAAATAAAACAACATTGCATTTACATTTATTATTCTGTTTATTTGCTCTAAAACACTTCTGAAATGTTTTCTTGTTCTACTACCTCTAGATAGGTTGTATTGCCTCCATGAATGGTATGGTAAGTTACATTCTACATGGTAATTGGTTAGCGAAACGCACAAGCTCATTTACAGCTGTCCATTATTGGCTGTAGCAAATGAGACAGGGAACATGGAATCCACTATGCTTTTCAAGTGGTGTAAACCTGGACTGCTTTCGATCTGCATATTCTTCTAAATTGTGCTAACAAAATTACAGTCTTAAAGGAAAAGTCTAGTCAAAATTAAACATTCACGATTCAGATAGAGCAGGCAATTTTAAGCAACTTTCCAATTTACTCCTATTATCAATCTTTCTTTATCTTCTTGGTATCGTTATTTGAAAACGCAAGAATGTAAGCATAGGAGACGGCCCATTTTTGGTTCAGAATCTGGGTAGCGCTTTCTGATTGGTGTCTAAATGTAGCCACCAATCAGCAAGCGCTACCCAGATGTTGAACAAAAAATGGGCTGTCTCTTAAGCTTACATTCCTGCTTTATAAATAAAGATACCAAGAGAACGAGGAAAATTTGATAATAGGAATAAATTAGAAAGTTGCTTAAAATTGCATGCTCTATCTGAATCATGGAAGTTTCATTTTGACTAGACTATCCCTTTAAATTATTTTAAACATGTTTGGCAATGCAGTGCTTAATTGCTGATTTGTGCTTTGAATTTAAAATCCCTTTAGTTTTTGCCTGATCTGACAAATTTACATCTGACAAACTTAAAAGCTTATAAGAAAATTGAGAAGCCAGCTACACGATTTGTATTAGTCAGGCAAGGCTTGATTGATAGATAGATAGATAGATAGATAGATAGATAGATAGATAGATAGATAGATGATAGACAGATAGAAAATACTGCTGTAAAATTGTGTGCTTTTTGAGACCTGAAGCAATTATCTATTGATAGTTTGCATAAGAAAACACATGAACATAGTATGGAAAAAAAGGATTTAAGATACATTTATAAAAAATACTTAGGAAACAATGGTTTATTAATGAAACAAAGGTTTTGTTTCAGAATTAAAGGTATTTAGTATATGACAAGGGATGGGACTGGGAAGGGGTGAGAGGTGTATGTGAATGTGTGAAACATATAAACATAGATTTTGACATCAGAAAAGTACCATAGGCCCAAAAAAGAGTGCCACAAATTTCCTGAAAGTGAGAGCTTATTTATTTTGTAGGATACAGGTAGAAAAGGAATAAGGGAGGAGCAATACACTGTATATGATAAAACTTAATTTTTATGCCATGTAGGTTAAAAACGTGATACAGCAATAACAAAGCCCAAGTCCTCAGGAACACAGCTTACGCGTTTTTAATCTACATGGCATAAAAATTAAGTTTTATCATATACAGTGTATTGCTCCTCCCTTATTCCTTTTCTACCTTTTTCTACAAAATAAATAAGCTCTCACTTTCAGGAAATTTTTGGCACACTTTTTGGGCCTATGGTACTTTTCTGATGTCAAAATCTATGTTTATATGTTTCACACATTCACATACACCTCCTACCCCTTCCCAGTCCCATCCCTTGCCATATACTAAATACCTTTAATTAGGAAATAATGGTTTATTAATGAAAATAAGGTTTTGTTTCAGAAGTATGTTGTATAAATGTATCTTAAATCCTTTATTTCCATACTATGTTCATGTGTTTTCTTATGCAAACTATCAATAGATAATTGCTTCAGGTCAGGCCTTGTGGGAGTGGAGCAATAGGAGAGATCCCAAACCGCTTGCCTGGATAGTAGGACTTTATCGCGGTCTTGTAGCGATAGGTGCACTCAGAGTCTCCCCTAAGGGGGAAATGTTGGAATTATTTTGTAGGATAGCCTATGCTTATCCCAGGAATTCTTTCAGTCCCCCATAGTATTTGTCCTAAACACCTCTAATGGAAGTTTATTACAGGAATAAACCACACAAATTACTCCTGAACTTACTACTCTTCAACTTGGAAATTTTCTTTTTCTTAAAATTACTTAAAGTATCAGCTTAACTACGCTCCTTAATATACTTGTAAGTTGCTATCATATCCCCTCTTTCCCGTCTCTCCTGTAAGCTATACATATTATTTGTGTTTATGTGTATGCACATAAGTTTCATTGATATAGTATAGTACAGAAGTAAATTAAGAACTCTACAACTTGAGATTTTATGAGCTCCATCTGCTTGAGTGATATTTACTGTACGCCTCATAGAAGTCTATTATGGGATGTAACTCATCTGCAATAACATGCAGATGTTAATACGCACTAGACTATTGCTCGAGCGATACAAAATAGATGCCAATATAATTGCACAAATGGAAGCAGTATGGATTACCCATGAACAGTGTAAAGGCACAATAGTGCTAAAAATTTTCTCTACACTTGCAATCTAGCCCTAAATAGTCTAAAGCAGGGCCGTTCAATGTAGAGACAGCAGACCACTTCCAGCCCACAAACGTTCTCTGCATAACCCACTTTAGAATCATTAAATTAAATCATTAAGGGCTAGATTACAAGTGGAGAGCAATCGTTTCTGCCCTAGCAATAAGGGGTATATCGTGAGGATTTGGGCTCCTTGGCCTTACTGCTCATATTACAAGCTGAAAGTAAACGCGATCACTTGAGCGCAATCGCAAATTACGCTAGAATCATTACCGTGATCTCAGAGCTCTGGTAAACTGTTTCCCAAAATATAAAGATGCCCAAAACACAAAAAAAATACTTTACAAAGTACACTTGCACTCATAATAACACTATCTAATAAAAAATTATGTAAAAAAATATTGCACACAAAAGTTAAAAAGGCTCAAAGATATGAGATGAGATATTAGATTCAGCGATGTCTGTCGGACATGATCCGCTGATCGGATCATGTCGGACAGACATTTCATAAATAGGCCCCAGCCAGGCTAGTATGTTGATATGCTAATCAGCAATGTAATGTAATGGGGGGAGGTTATTTTATTCTTGGACCCAGGCAGCGCAATATCTTGAGCTGACCCTGAGCTCATGTGTACAACGGACAGCTCTATCCTGTTGCGCAGGTTCCACTGATACTATTACTTATTGTGAATTTTACTTATTTTTTTGCCCCCCCTGCGTAAAAATATTTCTGTGGATGCCCGTGTGTATATATATATATATATATATATATATATATATACCATCAGATATATGTAGAAATATGCATTTAGGAATAAAAATAACATATTCAGTTATGTAAAGAACATTGGAATAGTTAATGAAATATTCATATTTTCATGTTGGATTAGCTCAAATGAGAATATGCGATCGTGTTTGCGCACACAATATTATAAATTCAGATTTTTGCGCTAGCTGGGTTACTGCTAGAGAGAAAACTGTTTACTTTCGACCTGTAATTCGAGCGCAACCCGACTAGCGCAAAAAATCTTAATTCTAACGGAGTTACCGCTATAACGGAAGCGCAAAATACTGCTCCACTTGTAATCTGGCTCTAAATCATTAAAATGAAAAGCATGTGTTTTTGTACCGAATTTTGTAAATTAACCTAGTATATATGTTAAATTAATTCATATTAACTATATACTATGTAATCTTGAACAAAAATTGTGATTATAATCTAATTTTATTTTGCAACATTATCTTCATTTTAAGTAAACTAATCTGGCCCATGGTCAATCCTGTAATTAGCGACTGGTCCTCCATGTAAAAAAGTTTGGGTGTCCCTGGTCTAAACTAACCATTTCATAGCTATTTAGTATTATTGTTATCATATTGCAGTCACACTGAGTATAACCTTTATAAGCTTTCACATATTCTCATTTCTTCTCTTCTGTTTAGTGTCTTTTCATTTATCATCCTTGCTCCGCTGTTACAATTTACTTTTGATTTCCATTATCTACTGCTCTTTACTTCATTGCCATATCTTTCACTTTGTTCATCTCTTTAGAGTAATTTACAGATCTCCATCTCTTCATCCATCTCTATAATTTTGTTTTTATTATAATTTCTTCTCATTCTCTGCATTCTCATTATCTCACGTTATTTTTCATTGTTCCATGTTATTTATCAATGTGGTTATTTCCTCTATTTTTCTTTTCCCTTGCCTTCAACTCCATACCTTTCTTCCTCATTACAAGTGGCGCGCTAACTGTTGTGCACAAGCGATATCCCTTTATTATCCATTCCCCAGTTTTGCACAACAAACACTTTTGTATTAATACACTTTTTACCTATGTGATTACCTTGTATCTAAGCCTCTGTAGACTGTCCCCTTATCTCAGTACTTTTGATAGACATGCATTTTAGCCAATCAGAGCTGACTCCACAGGAGTGAGCATAATGTTATATGTATGGCACGCATTAACTATCACTGTCTAACTGTAAAAAACTGTCAAAATGCACTAAGATAAGAGGCGGCCTTCAACGGTTTAGAAATCAGTTTATAAGTCTACCTATGTTTAGCTTTGAACAAAGGATACCAAAAGAACAAAGCTAATTTGATGATAAAAGTAATTGGAAAGTTGTTCTGGTGAACTGCTTGTTCAATGACACCCCCTGCAGGGGGTGTCAATCAACCCGATCGTATAGGATTGATGTCCGCAGACTCAGAGGCAACGGACCAGTTAAGGAGCAGCGGTCTTAAGAAACAGGGGCATCAGGGGCCATTTGGCCCTTGATAAATCGGCCCTCATAACTTTACATTAACACAACTGTTTGTATGATTTTTAAGCAGAACACATTTTTATAATTATGAAAACAAAACCACAAACTGTTTGAAAAGAGATAGAAGTAGAAAGAGGTAGTATATCACTGTTTATATAACATTCTGTTATTCACTCTTCCAGAAACTTTGTATTGAAATGCAAAAAATGTAAACATGTCCACATGCTCCAGGCTGAGACTGACTCTTCTTTTACAAGCTATGTTGCCTGCAGCAGAGAAGAGGCGCTCAGATGGTGTTGAGATGCCTGAGATACATAAGTAGGATTTTGCCAATTTCGCCAAGATGGGATATTTATCTTTGTTAGCTCTTTACCAATGCAAAGGGCCTTCCAACAAAGTAAGCCTGGACTTCATTTCTAAGTTAAATATCTTAAATATCTATAGTCAATGGTAAATTACTAAGTATAAGGTTAGAGACAAAAAATATCCAGTCCGCTCTTAAAATAACAGATATAAACTTATAGAGGTTAAATCTGGTGCATATCACAATTTATTAAAAATATTTAAAAAAAATGTAAAAAGGTCCAAAGTGCTGAGGACTTTATATCAATAACAGAACAAAGCTTTACACAGTTCTATACAGTACATACAGGGCTAGATTACAAGTGGCGTGCTAACTGTTGCATACAAACAATATCGGATTCTTGTGTGCAACGGAAATAGCACTCGTATTACAAGTTGAAAGAAAATACGATCGTGAGAGCATAAGAGCATTTTAAGCACCTCAGGTTAGCGCAACTGAAAATGTCATTTATAGGGTAGTGCCTTAAAAGAAAAAGCACCTTTACACAATATAAATACATTTCAAATTACAGTTTTACTCATATTAAAATTATTTTAAAAATTATTCATATAAATATAACAAAGTTATAAGAGCTCAAAGGTATATGGTATATGACAAGGTGTTTGACTCCAAAGGGCTATATTGTATTTATACATACATATACATGTCTAAACATGTGTATGTATGCATATATACAGTATATATGTATATACGTGTGTACAATATGTATTTATATGTTGTACTGTATATTTAATGTACATATTTAACATTCCAATGTTTTTCACATACAGGAAAATGTTATTTTTATTGTAAATATATATTACTATTAATATCTGTATATACCTATATTTTTTATATTTTCTATTTCCAGAACGTGCTTTAAGATTACTAATTCTTCATGTGTGGTAACCTGACATGTGTTAAACAAAAACAAAGCACATTACGCATATTTTACATTCCTATGTTCTTCAAGTAGAATTTTTTACATTTTTTATTATTAAATATATATTTCTATATATATATCTGGAAATGTTATTGTAAAATATATATCTATACCTATATATCTATAGGAATAGATATATAGGTATAGGTATTTACAGATATATATATAGTAATATATATTTACAATAAAAATACATTTTTTTTCTGTATGTGAAGAACATTGGAATGTAAAATACAAACAACTGTCGGGTACAGCAGGCACAGCTTCAGGAAAAAGGTGAGCATACACCGGTATCAAGTTATTCTGCTTGGTTTTCAGGAACCAGATGAGCATACAGAGTTGTGAGGCAAATACTTGGTCTCTAGAGTAAGGTAAGCATACACACAAGTATCAGGCAAGTATCCGTGGTGTCGGGAGCAAAGCGAAAACACCCAGATGCAAGACAAGTATGTTTGGTCTCTGGAGCAAGGTGAGCATACACAGGTATCAGGTAAGTATATTTTGTTCTCAGTAGCAAAGTGAGCATAAACAGGAATCAGGTAAGTATACTTTGGTTAGCAAGGTAGAAAAGCAAAAACTAAGCCCAGAATAATGGGCTAGGTGAGTTTTATAGGAATTCCCACACCTGAGTCCTCCAGGTGGGAGTTCCTATAATTAGTAAATGGTCCCTTTAAATCTAGGCAGCGTACGGCTGCACGCACTTTGAGACTGCAGCAGCATCTGCAGGGAAGCAGTAGGAGTGCTGGAGTCTTGGCGTCCCATCACGTGGTACGCCAAGATGAAGAAACTATTTTCGACAGTTGCCGAGACCAAAGGGGCTACAGTTAAGCTCCATGGCAGTGCCCCCTCCTTAGGTGTAACCTCCAGGGATGATTGAGAAGTCTCTGATATGTGCAGGAGCATGCACTTCAGATGCTGGTACCCAACTTCTCTCATTAGGGCCATATCTTTTCAAATGGACGAGGTACTCTAGTCTTCCTCTGCGACATCTGGCATTCAGGATTTCTTCAACCTCATAGTCTTCTAAACCATCCCCCATGACAGGCCTTGGAGTAGGTGGCTTATGAGATCGAAAGGGGTCAGGCACTTCCAGTTTGAGAACAGAGACATGAAAAACTGGATGGATGCAATAGGAAGATGGCAACTGGAGACAAATTGCAACTAGAGATATAATTTTTTCAATGGTGAAAGGTCCAAGGAAGGAAGAGCAAGTCAAAGATGAGCAGTGGATAAATATAATTTTTCTCTAACTTGATAAGCAGGAGTAGGACGTGCAGTTGATAAGGCTCGATGAATGTGCAGCCCTTTGCAAAAGGCTGTCCAGAATTTAGATGGGAATTGGGGACCTTTATCATACATTATAGTCTCTGGTAAGCCATGTAGCTGAAAAATCTCTTGTAGAAAATTATTAGCTGTGTGATTTGCATCGGGTACAGCCTTGGTGGTAACAAAATGAGCCATTTTAATAAAGTGATCTACTACCACTAAAATGGCAATGTAGCCTTGAGCAGAGGGTAAATCAACTATAAGGTCCATGGTAATTTCAGTACAGGGCCTGCTTGGCACAGGAAGTGGTTGTAAGAGACCTGAAGTAGATTGTCATGAGTCCTTATTAACTATACACACAGGACAGGATTGTACATAAGATTCTATATATTTTTGCATGACAGGCCACCAGAACTCTTGAGTCTTATGAATACCTTCATGACCTCCCAGAGGGGTGTCATGGAAAAAATGTAGTACATCAGGAACTATGGAGGATGGCTCTACCACCTTGTAGTCTTTAATCTGGAACTCTTGATGTTGAAATGTTTATGAGGAACTAGGAGTATCTTGAGGGTTTAGAGTCTCTAGACGGATAGTGTCCCATAAGGAAGCTTTGTTATCTAGGAAATGTTCTGGTTGTAGAATAGTAGTTGGCTTGGATTTCTCCAATACAAGATAAGGCATCTTCTTTTCCATTATTGGCTCCAGGACGATAAGTAATGAGGAAATGGAAGTGACTAAAGAAGAGTTGGCTTTAAGTCTATGAGGAATGAGCAATAAGGATGTAGGACTTTGTCCATGCATAGACTACAGGGACCTCAATTCCATTACTGTAAAAAATAAATACCCATACTTTCCAGACTTCAATATGTATAAGAGCTTAGATATAGCTCTATACTATGTGAGTATACTTCCTTGCAGTTGCTGTGTTTTTCTTCAAACAGTCTTCACTATTGTTTCCTCTCTGCTATATGGTTGTCTGAATTCAACTGCATTCATCTCCAATCAAGTATATGGGTCCCATTTGTATATGGGACTTACCTATATATTAAGATAACATAGCCTTTATATACACTGTTGTTGTTTTCGGATATATGTTTGTTTTAGTGTATCAGCACTTGAGTATTACCTGTTCGTAATTTGTGTAATTTGAGCTCCTATATTTCCACTGCATTCACACTCCTGTTATGCCCTAACAATGCCACACTTTAAATCAATAAACTCCCCAAGTGTGAATCTGATTGTTTTATCTTCCTTTTACATGTAATAGTCACCCTCTGCCCATGCATTTTGTCTGCTCTTTTACCTCTGCACACCCTTATGCTCTCCACCTCATCTAGCTATGCACTCCCCTCCCTCTGTTCTTCTTTATCCTGGCGCCAGCCTTAATCTCATTATCTGTACTCCCTTCTGCACAGTATATACAATATATACAATATTTAACTCCTTCCTTAACTTTAACCTGAGAGAACTCTCAGCCCTGCTATTACCTTTGTAATATAAAATAAAACTAAGGACCCCAACACCACTTTAGATGTTGAGTTAAGTTAATAATATGAATTCATTCCTCTCCCTCAATGCACTGTTATCATATTGCACTCGCATGAGTCATTTTCTTTTCGTCTTTCTGTCCTCTCTCTTTTCTACTAATCCTCTGCTTTATACTGTTGCTTTTTCCTTGATCTTCCATCCATTATATTCTTTCTCCTTTAGGCTATTTCTATCTGTCTCCTCAAGTCTGGCATTTTATTCCCCTACTTTTAGTGCATGTATTTTTGCTCAGTATATCTGTCTGTTACCTTTATCACTCTTTCTCTGTCTCCTTTTTTACTCCTATATGTTTTACTCTATCATTATATTATTATGCCCCCTACTGCAGCCCCCTCTGTTTTTAGTTTATCTTCCTCTATCACACTGTTTGCATTAGGCTGCCTTTTCCCTTCTCATTCCTTCTTGTTACACTCTCAGCCTTATATTTCTATCACTTTTGTTTTATCTCGTTGTTTTGCTTTTTTAGGCTTTTCTCTCCATCTCTCTCTCTTTGTCTATTGCTCCCTGTCTCACTACCTGCCCTGTGTTTATGTCTCGTTCCCTCTCTGTCCCATTTTTTTTTTTTTACTTTTTATCCCCNNTTTTTTTTTTTTTCTTTTTTTCCCCCCCCCCCCCCCACCTTATTTTCTGTATTTTTTGTATAGATATGTTTTGTGTTTAACACATTCCAATATGTGCAAAACCTGAGCATGTAAATGTATAGGGGTTAATCCCCATCTGTTGTTAAAGGGACAGTCAACACTAAAAATGTTATTGTTTAAAAAGATAGATAACGTCTTTACTACGTCTACCCATTCCCCAGTTTTGCACAACCAACATTGTTATATTAATAAACTTCTGCCTGTTTCCAAGCCACTACAGACAGCCTCTTATCACATGCTTTTTTTTATTAGCTTTTCACAACAGGAGACTGCAAGTTCATGTGGGCCATATAGACAGCTAAAATGCAAGTCAATAGATAATAAATAAAAAGTCATGTGATCAGGAGGCTGTCTGCAGAGGCTTATATACAA
>CAJPDP010329208.1:0-10660 GCA_905336975.1 Bombina variegata variegata
ATATATATATATACATAAATGTATGTGTATATATATATATATATATATATATATATAGTAACAGTTCCATTCTGTGACACATATTTTGTTATATTGACAGATTCTGTCTCCAGAAGCTTAGCTCATAATAAGATTTGGATGCATTTACTGTAAATTTCCTTTTTAAACATCTCATGGTTGTGTCTATTGGGACTGTGTTTCCCTTTAGTAGATCATTATAAGCTTTTGATATATTGCGGATTATATTTGATTATCATTATAGCTCTTTATTGATTACTACTTGCTGCCATAGTTAAAAATTTCAACTCTCTTGGAATTCAATACTAGATCCTGTTACTTTGTTCTATGGTTTTGACCCTTAGATATTTTGCAGTATGTTAAATCCTTCAAAACTATTGAATTTCTTTTTAATGTTATTGTTTTAATGTATTGAGAAGTGTATAACTTTACTTGGGTTAACATAAGTACCCTTTGTTAGAATGTCCTACAGTATCCAGGAAAATGTTCTGCATTAAGACACAAAAGTCAACCTTTCAGGCTGTTTATTTAAGTTTTATTTTATTTCTTTGCTCCTGTAGCACTATTGAAAAAAAAAAACTATGTAAGACAATTCACATGGGTACTTTTAAAATGTATTAATTTTTTTTTTAATCTAGGAACATCAAAGTCTTTATTTGGTTTTCTCGTTTTCTTAAAAAAGACAGATGCAAATTGTTGTAGCTGGAAATAAAAAAAGGTTTTAATCACTTGAGACAGAATAAAACTTAAAAAGGCAACATCAAATGCCAAATAGAAATGTACTTTTTATAAAGGTTTTCTGTAATCAGACTTTATGGCTACATATTGAAAACAGCAGAATCAGTACTGGGAAACTATTCCCTATTGATGTCCAGATTTGTGTATGAGTTCCCTAGTCTTCATGTCCTCTGGATGTTTTGTTATTTCTTTGTTATTTCAATGAGTAGTTTTCATTATTTTAGAGATGTGCACTATGTTAGCATTTTGTGAACTATAGAAAAATAATCTCTAAAACAAGGAAATGTCACAGTTCATTTAAAAAAGTGTTAAATGAATCATGGTTTGATACTAGAAAGCTATGCATAAAAAGTAATTTGTCAGTAATTTTCAAAATGTAAGTAGAGATGTGGAAATTTCAAATTGATCATTCATGTCATATTTTCGTGATACGCTCTACTCTCTCCCACATTCTAATAGAACCATTTATTTCTGGCAGACATATTACCTAGCTCCCAATTTGTTTAGATATAATCCTTCCTCCTATTCACCATCTATAGACTTTACCTTCATATCTGTGATAGCCATGCGCTGCAGCGCTTTACCATCCTTGAGTATTTGTTGTTGGTTTTTTTTTTTCTTTGAAGAAAGAAGAGAGTAAACATTTTTATTACTGCACAGTGGTCTGGCTAACCTTGATCTTTATCAGGGCTTTGTATGGTTAGCTTGGACTCTGTTTTTATTTTCTCAAGTCTTGATCCAGATATGCAAGTGGCATACTTTAGGTTTTACATTAGTTCATTTTGGGACATTTGTTTAAAATACTGCAAAAATATTCCTGTGATTTGTGTATTAAACTGTTTTCCGTGTATAAACCCTTGAACACAGTTTCCAAGCCCTTGTGGTGCAGGTTCACTCATGCAATCCTGCACTCATGTGTTAAAAGCAGAGGATTTTAATGCTATCCAGCACCTCAGAGGCCATGCCAAACTGAGTTGTCCAGGATGATTGACAAGCCACGATGACAGCAGGAGGAGGGGCTGCACAACTTTAATTGATGGCTTTTGTGAGTAGATTTGGTTGTTCTTTCCTATTTTATGGTCCAGATAAAAAACAAACCAAATACTTTAGTCTCCCTTATGGAGGAGTCCAAATCAAACAATTACTCCAATAATGTGACTTACATAAAACCTATGTAAAGACCTAGATGAAAATATCTGGTAAGCATCTGACAAGAAGCAAATGTGTGAAGCCACCAATCACTGGCTAGCTCCAAGTAGCGCAATTGCTCATGAGACTACCTAGATATACTTTTTTTTATCAAAGGATGCCAAGGTATTGAATTAGATTTGATAACAGAAGTAAATTGAAAAGTCTCTTAAAATGACATGTTCTATCTGAATAATGAAAGTTTAATTTTGACTTTGTTTTATGTCCCTTTAAGTCTTGTTAAGTCCAGCAGCATTATTACCTTACTTATTTTACTGACCGCAACTTTTCCTTGCACTCCTAATATCTGTTTTGCCATATTATATGCCAGCAATACAATGCCATGCAATGTGACATAGGGGTCTATTTATCAAGCTCTGAACGGAGCTTGATGCCCCGTGTTTCTGGCGAGCCTGAAGGTCTAAAGACCGCTGCTCCATAACCTGTCCATTTGCTATGAGGCAGGGGACAGAAATCAACCCGATCGAATACCTACATATAGGTAGTTTCTAGAAATGAAATGTAGCTAGCTCCTCAATTTCTGTCTAGGCCCTAAGACTGCCATATACTGTAACTGGCTTCTTGTATAATAAAGATCTGCCCTTTTTTTGGCTTGCACAAATATATGTCAGTTTAGTACAGAGATATACTTGTGATATTGTACAGATCCAGTCTGACACAAACTCAATATTTCCATCAATTTCTGATCTCATAAACTTAGACCAGTATAGCCCATTTCCCTTACAAGCAAGTCTTCATAGAGGGTGAATAGCACATCCCAAGCTGCTGGCACTGCTAGGACAAAGCTACCTTAGCGTGGCCTGGGACTCCAGAAGACACAGCCTTCATTATTTCAGGGCACCCAGGGACCACTTACCAACACCGGAAGTAAAAGTAGTGCTGCTCCTACCATGCTTATGAGCCTTATATGTGATACAATATAAGAGTTTTGTCTTGCTGTTCCTTCTTCCTTTATTTGTTTACAGGGATTTCTGTAAATGAAACATGAACCCAACCCAAAAACATTGAACCAACCCAAAATTGTCCAACCCCAGCCAAAACCTTACAGTCTCCTCCTCCAGATAAATCAGTCACACCCCAGACTGCTAAGACATCTCCCCCATAATTGTCTAGACCAGGGGTGCTCAACCTTGGTTCCCCAGAGGTTTTGGAACTACATTTCCCATGATGCTCAGACACTGAGCATCAGCTGGCTGAGCATCATGGAAAATATAGTTCCAAAACCTCTGGAGCACCAAGGTTGAGCACCCCTGGTCTAGACAATTATGGGGGAGATGTCTTAGCAGTCTGGGGTGTGACTGATTTATCTGGAGGAGGAGACTGTAAGGTTTCGGCTGGGGTTGGACAATTTTGGGTTGGTTCAATGTTTTTGGGTTGGGTTTATAACCCCTGGTCTAAACTCTACCCCTTGTCACCTGCTCTTAAGTTTTGGGCAGTATAGCTAAATTTTTATGACACAACATAAAATATTTTCTATAACTACAGTTAGGTATTTATTGTAATTTATTTTTATCTATCTATCTAAGCAGTAATAAATCCACAAGTCTATGAAAAACTTTTATAACTATAGCTCAGTAAGGTACAAGGTAAAGTAGATTTTGACTTACACATGGAAATTGCTAGCTGCAGTACTAAAATATGATTTTTCTTCCTTAACGATGAAATACAAGAGTTGATATATTGCAGACAAACACGCTTGAATGTAATTGACAAACTTAATTTGTACCAGATGGTAATGATAAAAAAAAATAATTATTTAATTTTCTTAATTAGGTACATAACACAGTAATCTCAACAAAACAAATTCTCTTCTAATGATCTGCCCTTGATGTTTGTTTTTCTGCAGCGTTCAGACATGATAGCAGCTATTTTCTCGCACTTGTTAGAAATCTTACAGATGGACATGCTAAGGTCATGTTAAAAATGTAATGTGAAAATATATTTTTGCTTTTCTTATTTTACTACCTCCCACGTTTTTACAGCTATAGAGATGTCATCATTAACAGAGACCAGTGACCTGTTTCTACTTAATTTGGCAATTTCTCCTTTTAAGTAAAAAATTTAAAATATATGAAAGTAAATATATAATTTTCTATTTTTTTTTTTAATCATAAGTATTTCTTATTCTTAAGTACATCATTTGTGGAACTCTGAACAACAACGTTCCAATTTACTTTTATTAGCAAATTTGCCTGATTCTCTTGGAATCCTTTGTTGAAGTTGTAGCAATGCACTACTGGGAGCTAGCTGAACATAATGCCCCCTATTTATTAGATACCACATGGACAAAACTTCCTCCCCAACTGCTCGTTCCCCATATTTACCATTGCACGAGCGAACGTTTGTGCAATGCTGCCCCTTTCCCTTGTGCAAACAATTGCATGAAAGTAGAGCTTTTCAATCACCCTGGTCAAATGAATCCAGTGTGATTTTCATCCGCCAAACCCAAGTTGGCGAGAGTGTTTATGAAGCAGCGCTTTAAATAAATATAAGTTGCAGACTCAAATGAGCGAACCTGCAACCAATTGAGGCATTCGCTCAATGATAATTCTTGTCCTTTGTGTCAGGACAGGGACTAAAATTTGCAGAAAACCTCCATATTACAGAATACAGAGTGCATTAGAGTGCAGTAAATTCAGCAACATTATGAAATTAGAGTATGATAAACAAAGCTAGCTTTGTAAAGCTAGAAGTGCTGTTGAATAAACACCATGGGGTAGATTTAACAAGGGCCGAATGTTCCCCTTGTTTCCGCGGGAGCCTTCAGGCTTGCCGGAAACAACAGTTATGAAGCAATGGTCTAAAGACCGCTGCTCCATAACTTGTCCGCTGCCTCCGAGGCTGCAGTCTTCAATCCGCCTGATCCTATACGATTGGGCTGATTGACACCCCCTGCTAGACTTCTCCGGTCTGTATTATAAACTCAAGTTTTTAATTAATTTTTTATTCTTATTATTGTACTATATTTGTATGTTGATTTGGTGTTAACCTAATGAATTATTATTAATATTTTGTACTTGGCACTTACCAGTTGCGCTGCATTTTAGTTGTTTTTTCCTATATATATCTATATCTATATATAATCATCTATATATAGGTATATATTGTACAAAAAACTGTCATATGTAGAAATATGTATTTATGAATAAATAGAACATATTCTGATATGTTAAGAACATTGGAATGTGAAATATTCATATTTTTACGTCCACTTTGCATACATCAGACTATGTGATCGGGTTTGTGTAAGAGTGGTGTGTTAGTTTTTTCAACTTTTTTTCTCCTTTGACTTCAATGGGGAAATACATGAACGTGAATGTGCCTGCGATATTCTAAATTCGGCTTTTTATGCTCGTCAAGTTAGCGTGCAAGCAAAAACAGTTTACTTTCAACTCATAATATGAGTTCAACCAGACGCGTGAAAAAAACTTACTTCTAGCAGGAGCGTTTATTAGTGCCCCTTGTAATCTGGCCCTCAGTGGGGTTCCCTAATTTTCTGTATTGAGAGACAGAAATTTAAATTACAATACAATGCTCATTAAAATAAGCCAATGATGGGGGGCGTGCCTGGGCAGCGGCCATGATAAGTCGCATCTACTAGTAGCTCCGTGCTCAACATAGATAATCCGCCAGTTATCTTTTCTTAGAAGCATTAATTACATAAGTAAGAACAGTTGACAGGTCCAAGGAAACTCTTCTTTGTGAAGTTCGCTCATGCTGGAGCTCTAAACCTGGCCGTTTGAGGTCAAGGTGGCAGTCTACTTTTCTGGCTTGCAACCCCCCACTCCGGTAAGCCGGGTAAAGCAGTTCACACCACGCTGCTATATAACCAGAAAAAGCCGACTAATCTGACATTTGAAGCCAAGACCTATTGGTGTCTTACGGGAAACTCTACAGTCTACAGCGCAAAATGGAATTTCTTAAAAAGTGGGAGACTGAAATTTTACGACTGCTCGATACTCACTTTGTGACACTGGAAAAGGAGCTCTGCATGATAATGAAAGCTTTGCAACATTGAACAAGTGATCTACAACACGCAACGGAAGCTAAGCAATCTAATCATAAGTGCTTGTGTATGCTTGAAAGGAGATGGGGGACTATTCAAGTGAAGATGCAACATATACTGCCATGTCTTCATCACCGCAGTCCTTGCCCGGAGTATCTGGAGACCTCTGTAATATCACTGTCAATGGATCTGAGGAAACCAGTGAATTTGTGATCTCAACCTTTGAGTTGATCAATCCCTGTACTGAGCAGTGCATCTTAGAACCACATGGCCGACGGTGGTATAGGAGCAAGGATTTGACTGCTGGGCCACTCAATCTGATGCCCCTTCTCATGCAAATACCCTTTCACCCGAGTCTTTGTCTCGAGCTGGGGAAATTTTGTTTTGTGGACACCTAAAACCCATCCTGCCATCTGAGGTACTATCCTCTTACTGTCTAGATGTCTGGAGATCCTTATGGGACCAGGGGAGGCTTCCCTCCTGCAACATCATTTATAAGCGGCCCTTGAGTAAGGACACTAGAGGCTGACTGCTGACAGAACAGACTCCAACTTTGGCAAACCATATGCTCATGCCGATTTTCATTCCAAGTTTGCTGACTGTTTTATAAGCTTTTTACGTTTCAAGTTTGTTTGCAGACTCTTTTATGTTCATAACCTGAGGCTGGTTTGTTATATTCTTTATTGAATGATAACTAAACAGGTATCCATATTAGAATGAATAACTAGACAGGTATAATGGATCTATATAGCACAGATCATCTATAATCATAAGGTAATATGTTATTATGTCTGTTAATGTATGCTGACCCATCACTTTAAAACATACATGACGTATCATAGTTATAATTTTAATCACCCCTAATTTTAGCAATGTCCTAGAAAGTTAATAGCCTAATATTTTAAAATCTCCTCCCTTTATCTAGATATTCTCAGAGATTACACATTTTGACTACTACTAACAGCACCTATTTTATAATTGTATTCAGTATTTTTACTAAGCTCAGCACTTTGGGTTGCAACAAATGGCTATACCACTTATTTCCTATATGAGGGTAAATGCATGCTACATACATCCTTTCAGCTCCCATGACCAATCTAGCAGTATTAGTAAAACCAGTTTTTTATATTGCGTTTCCAATCTAGAATAGGTAGAAGCAACATTGAGGTTCAAACCCTTCACTGCTCTGATTTTGTACTTAAACCTATCCTGCTGTTAGCGGCCACAATAGTGGATCTGGCTATATACATTTTATGAAACTGCAGTGTGGAACATTTGAGTGCCCCTGACTATCCTCAATTATTATACTGCCTATCTTGATCAGTCCATGGTCACTAATAGCTCCTCTAGAGACAGTAGATTGGAACTAGATATTTTTCCTTGGGCAATGGTATAGATCTTTCTTTTTAAAAAGGGAGAGATCTATGACACTAGGCAAGTTCATCACATTTTCAGCCATTACCTACAAATAACATAACTAATTGTAAATATGTCTGTATCATATACACCATCTTTTATACTGAATATGATATTAGCAAGCTCTCTACATTCACATTATCTTTCATTTTTCTACAATGGCTGTTTGGGGTTACTAACTAAATAACATTAATGTAAGCAATTCTCAGTTTTCTTTAGAATTTCAAAATCCCTCTCTTTAATTTTCCAGCAGCCCAAGAGCGGCTGATACATTTCACCACATGGAAATTATTTTTAATTGGATTGCATATATATATAGCAATATTTCTCAAATTATTTTCCAAAAAATAGCGACATTTATATTGCCCCTTAGTCCCCCTTCCCCTACTCTACCCAGTTAATATACCTTCATAGACTTAAGTGACCCAAAAGTGGCCACATCTTCTTGTCAGGGGTGTTATTTTTCATTTTATATTCCTACTATACAACAGGGGAATTTCATATATTTAATAAAAAACAAAAGAGGTTCATCATTTGGGACCCATAATTGGTCTCTCACTGTTAAGGATTACCTGCTATAACTTCACATTTTTATTTTGCTGAGAGGTTCAAGAGTGGCGTCATAAGTCATTTTGCAGGTATACAACTAGACAGGCAAATAATGTAAAGACTAAATTTACCACTTGTCTTATAAGCATGTAATGTACACATTTTCTAACATGTACTTTTGAAGTTATTTTGATGCGTATTATCTGTTTTCTTTTTACTGGCACTTATCACTTGTATGCCTTGAATTGATCCTCTAATAAAAAGTATTTATTAAAAAAAAAAAGCCAATAATTTCTCTCCATGCTGGTTAGTTTTATAGATTTCATCCCTAAATGAGACTACAGATATCTTGAGATTGGAGACATCCAATCAGTGTACACAGTTGGACATAAAGCCAAAACTTTGGGAATTCCCTGCAGTCCCACAGCACCACCTAATCCAGCCTCCGTAAACACATTGTTGTCACAAGACACATGCACACTCCTAAGCCTACATCAGTATGCTGTTATAGAAAGGGCCTAAGCTTCAACCAAGTAGACCAAAAGGGGTATATTTGATAACATAGGTAAACTTTCTTATAACTTGTATAGTTACTCTGAATCAACAAAGCTCACAGTCATGCACTTCCTGTTAGCTTCCGTCTTCAACATAATCCTTTTTCATTTTTTAAAAAAAAACATGGTTGAAATTTGCAGACTTTAAAGGAACATGAAATCCAATTATTTTGTTCATGATTCAAATACAACATAAACAACTTTAATGTTAAAGATTTATTTTAAACAACTTTCCAATTTACTCTTGCTATAAAATTTGCTTCACCCTCTTGTTAGGAGCAGCAAGACACTACTGGGAGCTAGCTGAACAAATTGGGTGAGCCAATGACAAGAGGCATGTGTGTGCACCCACCAATCATCAGCTAGCTCTCAATAGTGCATTGCTGCTCCTGCGCATACATTTGTATGTTTTAACAAAAGATACCAAGAGAACAAAGCAAATTATGCAACTGAAATAAAATGGAAAGTTGTTTAAAATTGTAATTTCTATCTGAATCAAGAAATAAAAAAAAAATGGGTTTCATGTCCCTTTAAATAATTCAGTTTCACATGTCAAGAAATCAGAAGTAATAATTTGCATACATTTAAGTCCCTTAGAAAACCTAGAGAGCTTTTGTGGATACGTTGTTACTTGACATCTTTGTCTTTTCTAACTTGTCTTTTCCAAAAAACTTTATTATTCGTAGAAATATTATAAAACGGTGACCTTTAGTTTTACAGTTTTATCCCTCTAAAAAAAAAAGCTTTTAGAAATGTTCAGTGTGAATAATTCTGTTAGAAAACCACTCAGCTATTGCAACAGTTCAGCAGTGTGTGATTACAGTTCCCACCTTACCAGGTTCATACCCTATCTAGAAATGTTCTGCAAGTCAAATGGATTACCAGGTGTAAGAACCTGCACAGGACAGGGCCCTATGTTTACAAATAAAAACACTATAATGTGATAGGGCGGACTACTGACAGTCTAAAATAAAGTGGCATCTTTGGAAAACATTTGCAGTGTAAAAGCAAATTAACCCTTAGTGATTTCTTAATGTTCTATTTGTTCTAATATACTGCATATTTAAGAAAGCCAAGCTTATACATTTTTTTAAATAAACTTTGTGCCTTTAAGTTCGTAAACATTACCGGGGGCTGAGATGATCACCCTCTTGCTCAAATTTTCAACCGGTGATTTGTGGTGCACCGATACGTCTTGAGAACTATCCAAGTGTGACTTGAAAAATAGGCATAGTGAATTCTGCCACATAAATCTACAATTCTCATTTACATTTTACATGGTAGTTTTTTTATAAGCCTAGCTTTGTAGTTTGTGAATTTGTATGTTAATGTGTGTATTTGATGTAAGCGTATTGGGCATTTATGAGTTGCCTACTAACTTGATAAATGTTTGTGTGCCATGGAGCCTAATCGTCATAGAAGTGTCTCACTGGCTGGGAATGTGTATTCACTGTTGCCTCTTTTTACAACATCCAATAATTTGAGAGAACTGAATACATATTGTTTTATGGCTGTGCACTTTGAACATATCATTGTGCATTATTTTTTTTATCGGTCCTTCATTCTGAAGAGTGATTAAAGGAACAATCTAGTGCAAACTATTGTGAACTCAAGAGCATATTTATGAAACTTAATTTTGATATGGTAGAATACGGAACCTCTAAATAGTGCAAAGACTCCATAAATGAGTTTTATTGTCAGGGAAATATGAACATAGTGCATACACAACAACTAGAAGACATTTGCAGTTCTCTCCACCAATGTTGCAGAAGCTGAACTTTTTAGTTATCGAGCAACTGATCCTTGACTTGACCCCACATTGTCAAGTCATTTCTCAACCCACTAAATCCAATAAAGACAAATGACACCAGCTTCTTGGGAATGAAAAGGCCACAGTTTCTTTAGTAACATAATCACATTTACAACCCATAAACTTAAATGGACACTGAACTCAAATTTTTTCTTTCGTGATTCAGATAGAGCATGGAATTTTACGCAACTTTCTAATTTACTCCTATTATCAAATGTTCTTTATTCTCTTGGTATGTTTATTTGAAAAGCAAGAATGTAAGTTTAGATGCCGGCCCATTTTTGGTGAACAACCTGGGTTGTCCTTGCTGATTGGACAGCACCAATAAACAAGTGCTGTCCGTGGTCTGAACCAAAAATT
>CAJPDP010329245.1:0-21398 GCA_905336975.1 Bombina variegata variegata
AACTGCTGGTGCAATGATAAATGCCAACAGTGTATACTGTCGGCATTTATCGATGTGCGGCGGACATGATACGCTACATTGTATCATGTCCGCTCGCACAATAATAAATTGACCCCTAAGATGTTTGACCTCTGAGTTTGCAGACATATTAGGAAGGAGCAGTTGTAAGACTGGTACTTCTTCATTTTTGGATCCAGGCTTGCATGAGTGAGTCTGCACCACAATAGTCCTAAAGATGCTTACACAGCTTTATATATGGACACCTATATCTAGTTACAGTTCAATTATCTTTCTAAACTTGGTTACACATTTGAATATATTAGTTAGTGACTGGTTTATTTTTATATTTACCAGCATTTTGTGATTTTCACCGTTGTGAAGTTAGGGAGTCTATGAGCTGAAGCAGCGCTTTATATTCAATCTACACCTGATTGATATATATAAAGGTGGCTTTAAAGCAGTTGGTGTGTTTTTCACACCAAGTCATCATGGAAAAATAATAATTTATTGTATTATTTGTGTGTTCAACTTTAAGTGACCTCCTGAATTGTCTCCTCTCAATAAATTATGAGCCAGCTCAACACATATCTAATCTTGTGTGCTCATCCATCTGGAAGGTCATACAATCAATATGTCTCAGAACATAATATAGAGAGGTGGATTCCTTGGGTGATACCACCAGCTTGTGATAAACTCTCATCAACTGTCTTGTTTATCAAACTAAAAAGATGTAGCTTTCAACTTAATTCGTTTTTCTTCCTTTCACATTATAAAAATACCTTTTCCAAAAAAAATTATAATTTTTCAGAACAAGGAGTTTTTTTTCCTTTAAATTATTATTATTTTTTTATAAAATTGATTTAAAGGGATTAGTCTTATGTGAAAATAAAATGCATTAATTGGTTAGAAGAATAGAAAATGTATTCTAGAGCAAAATGTATCATCCTTGCAGGCGGACAAGTAGTTTACGTCAGTTTCCATTTGGGATGCTGCATTTAACACTGCAAAAGAGGTTTCTTGTGCAATGCTGCCCCCTGCTCCTGCGCAACCCATTGCCCTAGAGAAGGGTGATTGGTTGCATCACCTCTGAGGTGGCGGAGAAGCAGAAGAAGAAGATTCTGCTTGTTAAATATGTGGCAGCAGACTCTTGTGAACAAATCTGTGAATGCAGCTTCATAAATCTACCCCTTAGTATTCTATGCAATGTGTTTAACCCCTAAAAAGAGGTTACATACAGTGCAGCTCTGGTGCACAACTCAGCCACTAATGGTATTATGGGGATGCAGAGACCCAGAAAATAAATCCCATGGATATTTCCTTTAATGATATATATAGTCATACTTTATTATACTCATATACAGTATGTAGCATCAGGAGATAAAAGTATAATGTTTTTTTTCTTATTTCACTGGTAACAAAAAATGTATCATTACAAACAAAAATTTACTCCAATTAATTTTTTCTCTTGGTAGAATGATAGGGAGCCTATGGTACTGGTTTAGGTATATATGTTATTATGACGGGATGGCGGCAACACCTTGCCATTTCTTGGTTATAAAAAGAATATGTTATGTTTTTGTTTATTATTCATGATTACAATTATGCATATTACAACAAGTGACCAACCACAGTTGTATACACATATCAAAGGTGGTCTTAACATTTACATAGAATATTTCTCCATAAAAGGTGAGGTCCACCATCTGAACAAGAGGGGATCAACCAGTTGTACAACTGCTACGCCAACAAGCAGGACCAGATATGACCAAATTACACACAGCATAGACGGGGTTAACCTAGGATGACCACAGAACCTGGTGCATCTCACAGACCAGTAAGTATTTATCTTTCTTTCACTTAAATTACTTTACACGTGACCCCACACATAGCTTCCTCACACTGGACTATTACTACAATATAATATAAATACTTTTACTTATACACTGCCAGCATTTAACATTGCACAAGCAACTGTTTGTGCAATGCCGCTCCATGCTCAAGCACAAGAGGAGGCTGTCAATCAGCCCAATCGGATCTGATCAATATGATTGAAACCCGCCACACATTAGGTGGCAGAGAGTTTAAGAAGCAGCAACATGTGAGCCTGAAACGCTGGTCTCTGAAGCTGTTATTGCAGCTCATAGTAAAAGACGCCCTCACACTAAACTAAGGGTTACATTCTCTTTACTATCTCACTTGCTGATCTCCAAACTGCTTCACACTGAAACTTGTGCTTTTATTGCTTTGTTTGGTATTTTTTATAAAACCATTGCAAATACGTTCTCTATACTTTTCATTACATAATCCCAAGAATATAACACTTGCCGTTATTTTTGCATTATACTTTTATTAGGTAATAGGTTTGCCAATGGTATAATAACATTTGTTGCATTAGTATGACATAGCATAAGTTTGCTGATCACTTAAATATGTGCTTTGAAACACTTATTTTACTATTGCTGAGTGCATATTCATCAGCTCACTACGGTCAATACATTGTACTTTCACTTATAGTTCATTACTGGCATTATCTTATTCTGATTATACTTAGGGGGACATATGCAAAGAGTTTGGTAACATTTTAATTCAGAGAGCTGTTTTATCAAGAGTGCTATCATGTGTTTTTTTGTTATTATACCACTGCACATTATCCTTTTTGCGGGAAACATTATCTTTACATGTATGTAGGTTTCCAGTACCCAGATGTACTACAGGTGGTCACATGCTTATGTTTACTCCTTATTGACTTTCTGGCAGTATCCTTTTCAGATGGTCAAGGGTGTTCTAAACAGGACTTTAACTATGTATTTCTTAATTTACAGGGACAGCCTATTTCAGTATTTTTATTATTTAAAAAGATAGATGATCCCTTTATTACCCATTCCCCAGTTTTGCAAACCCACATTGTTATATATTTAATTAACTTTTTACTTCTGTGATTACTTTGTATCTAAGCCTCTGAAGACTGCCCCCTTATTTCAGTTCTTTTGACAGACATGCATTTTAGCCAATCAGTGCTAACTACTAAGTAACTCTACTGGAGTGTACACAATGTTATCTATATTGCACACATTAACTAGTGCTTTCTAGCAGTAAAAAACTGTCAAAATGCACTGAGATAAGAGGTGGTGGCGTTCAAGGGCTTAGAAAATAGCATATGAACCTACCTAGGTTTAGCTTTCAATAAAGAATACCAAGAGAATAAAGCAAATTTGATGATATAAGTAAAATGGAAAGTTGTTTAAAATTACATGCCCCACCTGAATCATAAAAGTTTAATTTTGACTAGACTGTCCCTTTACGGGTTCTTTTCCATTGTGCCGTAATTAGGTTTGCACAAGACTGCAAACCGATAAATATGGTGTTGGAAGCAATTTAGTTTATTGACTGCTTCTTATGGCGCATTATACCTCAATATTGGCAACCGGGGTCCACCTGCCGAAAATATTTTCACTTCCATAGAAAGTATTAGAAGCCATTAAGCGATAACTTATACCAGGTTTCCAATAAAAGTGCAAACCGTTAATACACTGTCAGAGGCTGCTGATACATAGAAAAAAATTACACCCAGCTCAACTAGGTGTAAAAGAGGAAAAAGGAGCTTTTTGAGACCTTTTTCCCATTGAAATTTATATGTACAAAAAACTGAAATATGTAATATTTATTGTTGTCCCATGTATAGGAATAGTTGCTCTTATGTTCTTATGGAAATATCAGTATGTATTTACATATAAGAATATATGCAAGCCTATATCTACAAAATTCAAACTAGACCTATGTCTAGGGCAGCAATACATATTACATATCTTAATAAAGTGGAAAATATAATTATAATAAAAAGTAGCTTATTTGCTTATCGTTAAAAAATATGTATTATAAATAAGTGTATCTTTGTTTTTGTTTCTCTTTAGGGGTGATCACAGATAAGGAGCGCAGATGTTAAACGTACATTTTATAGTGTTAGGTCAGGTTACCATAGAAACAAATTGATTTTCAAGAAATCCGACGAATGAAAGCGTTAAACACAACGTTAACTTACACCTACACGAAAAGAGCGACTGCACGCAATGCGCAAAATATTTCAATGGAAGCCTGGTACTAAAACGGAAGCGAGCCCTAAGTAACCATAACCTCATAATTGTGTGGCTAAGTAGATAAAACATTTGTATTTATCATAGATGTTTTTGCTAACAAAAAAAATTCAAGAGGAAAAAAAAATCTTACTTTAATGCCAAAGTATTCTTATTCAAATGCAAAAAAAGGAGAAAGTACCATGGGCATCAGTAGAAAATTTTCTGGAGTGGGGAGCAGAGAAAAATAAACTACCCAGAATGATTTCACATCACAAGAATTTGCCTCTTCTATTCATGCCAGATATTAGTTGTACATGTATGGAACGCAATGGAACAGTTATTGCATCCAAGAATCATTCATACGATGTGTTACTGAAGACTATCACTTACCTATCCAACCACTTCAGCTTGTTAACAGCTTTACATTTCCATCTGCAAAAGTCACATGCCATTGGTTTTGACAGGAAGGACTGATTTGTTGAAATATGCATTTCTCGTTATTTCTAAAAATAAACTAGTGACAGAATTTAAAAGGGGTGTGACTTTAAGCATGGATGTATCCTTCAATTGCCATGTTCTAAAAAGGGCTTCATAGAAACTTACTTTTTCTGATTTTCAGCAATGCTTCATCACAGTGCAGCAGCTGCCATTACAGGACCTGTAGAGTAATAGCCCCTAGTGGGGGCTGAATATTGACAGGGATGCAAATTATAAATACCAATGTGTTTTATGTGCTTTGAAACCAATTGAGATAACATTTTATAGCTAAACATTATGAGAAAATTAATGGATCAGATCGTTATATACTTTTTACCTCTGTTATTACCTTGTATCTAAACATCTTCTGACAGCCCCCTGATCACATGACTTTTTATTTATTATCTATTGACTGACTTGCATTTTAGCCAATTAGTGCTGTGTTGTGCTGGCTCTTAAATAACTCAATGGATGTGAGCACAATGTTATGTATATGACCCACATAACAGTCTCCTGTTGTGAAAAGCAAATAAAAAACATTTTATAAGAGGCTGTCTGTAGTGGCTTAGAAACAGGCAGAAATTTAGATGGTTAAATGTTATAAAGTATATTAATATAACAATGTTGGTTGTGTAAAGCTAGGGAATGGGTAGTAAAGGTGTTATCTATCTTTTTTAAACAATAACATTTTTAGTGTTGACTGTCCCTTTAAGGGTAATGGGTATCTATTGCTTGCCACACAAATGGGGTAAAGAAATATAGTATAAGAGTAACTATTTGAGTTAAGCAAAATTATTAGCATTATGTAACCGGACCAGCAAATGAAAACAACTTTAAAGAGACACTATTTCTATCATGTATATTAAAGAGTATAATTTGTGCCTGAAAAGAAATGGAGTAAAAGTAAATTAAAGTAAATTGAAATTAACATTACAGTATGGGTCTTGTACTTCCTGCTAATCCTCACTGGCTAATAAGGACAGCCGCCTCTGCTTTACTGGTGGAGAGGGACATGTCTCTGAAAGTATGACAAGAAAATATTGATTTATTCATGACAGGAACATGATTTTAAAAAAAAGATAACAGTTAAGGATATTTTCCCTTTAAGGGAACTTTTTTTTGTTATTATTATTATATTAGTATTAGTATCTGTTATTGATATCACTCAATATTCTGGTAATAAATAGAATCAAAGTCTGGTTAGCTTGGAAGAAGAGGAAACAAAGATCATTATTCCATAAAAATTTCGGCAATGAGCAAAACAAAATCAGCTAAAATGCTGGTTGCTACCATATGGATTATTTTTACTAAAATGTAGACATATTCTTATATCTTGTTGAATCTGCTCCATGTAGGGCATAAAAATGTAAAGACTTTACATACAAATTTCCATGTGACACAGGCATCTGTCAAAAAAAAGGTTTAAAGAACACAACATTTTGTTATGAATATAAACTATGGCTACCATTGAATAGTAACTATCTTAATATTTATAAACAAAATGGTATATTGGTTTATTATACATAGGCTAATGCACTTGTATTTTTTGTTAAATTTAATTCAGCAATATTTCTGAAAATATCAATTCAAACAGAATTATTCGTTAGTGGAATTTAAAAATAAACGATTTATTATTTTAGCAGTAAATGTAAATCTGGTAAAAAAGAAAGGTGTAAAATATATTTAAATCTTCAAAGAAATAAGAAAGCTGAAACGTTCTTTCAAATTTATCAAACTTTGAAAGAAAATGTAATTATTTTTTTTTTACAGCTATGGGCTTATCTTGAAAAACAGCTATTTTCATATAAATACAATATACAATCTTCTTTAAGGAAATATAAAATTAAATATTTTCTTTATGGTGTTTGCCTTTACTTAAGCTTTAGTAAATCACTCAACTTTTAAATCACTATCAAGTACAAGGTTTACTAGCTTCAATGCAAGACATGAAATAATATAGATCAATAGGTGCACAGTATAAATTCTGGAGCTTACAAACATAACTTAGATAAACAAAGAAATCATCCATCTGTGTGGTTGAAGAAAAGATATAGGTCACCATTTATCAAATTGTCAACCATCTGTTCTGGTTTCATACTGCCTCAAAGCACACACGCAAATCATTATTCTAAGTTTTTAAGATGTTATTCCTGCTGAAAATATTATTATACCCTGAATCAGAAGGTCCTTCCTCAGAGGAAATCTCCAAGGTGGAAGAGACGACATCTCCGCTAGGTCTTCATACCAGATCCTGCAAGGCCATGCAGGGGTTATGAGAATCACTGATGCTCTCTCCTGTTTGATATGAGTAATGACTTGTGGAAGGAGAGCAAACAGAGGAAACAGGTATGCCAGCCTGAATTATCAAGGGACCACCAGAGCATCTATCAGAGTGGCCTGTGGATCTCTTGACCTTGAACTGTACCTTGGAAGTTTGGCATTTTGACGAGACGCCATCAGATCCAACTCTGGCACCCCCAATCTGAGAGTTAAGCTGGAGAACATCTCCGGATGGAGTGCCCACTCCCCAGGATGAAAAATCTGTCTGCTCAGAAAATCAGTTTCCCTGTTGTCTACTCCTGAAATGGGGATGGCAGATAGACAGCAATTGTGAGCTTCTGCCCACTGAATAATCGGAGCCACCTCCTTCATGACTAAGGAACTCCGAGTTCCTCCCTGGTGGTTGATGTAAGCCACTAAGGTTATGTTATCTGACTGGAACCTGATAAACCGGGCTGAGGACAACTGAGGCCAAACCATCAGAGCATTGAAAATCACTGTCAACTCCAAGATGTTTATGGGTAGAGCAGACTCCTCCCGAGTCCAATGGGGATGTGCCTTTAATGAGTCCCAGACTGCTCCCCAGCCCAGCAGGCTGGCGTCCATGGTCACATTCACTCAGGAAGGTCTCCGAAAGCATGTGCCCTGAGACAGATGTTCCTGAGACAACCACCACGGGAGAGAGTCTCTTGTCGACTGATCTAGAACTATCCTCTTAAACAGATCTGCATGGTCCCCATTCCATTGACTGAGCATGCATAACTGCAGAGCTCTCAAATGGAATAGAACAAAGGGAATGATGTACATGGAAGCAACCATCAGACCAATTATCTCCATACATTGAGCCACTGTTGGCTAAACAGTAGACTGTAGTGAGAGGCAAGAGGCAAGAAGTTTGGCTCTCCTGACCTCTGTCAGAAATATTTTCATCAATAGGGAATCTATTATGGTCCATAAGAAAACTACCCTTGTAGCTGGAACAAGGGAACTCTTTTCCAGATTCACTTTCCATCCATGGGAACATAGACAAGACAACAATATCTCTGTGTGAGAGTTTGCTTGTTGAAAATATTGTGCCTGAACCAATATGTCATCCAGGTAGGGTGCTACTGCAATTCCCTGAGACCTGATCACTGCCAAGAGAGAACACAGAACCTTTGAGAAAATTCTGGGAGCTGTCGCAAGGCCAAATGGATGAGCCACAAACTGAAAGAGTTTGTCCAGAAAGGCAAATCTCACAAAAAAAATCTGAATCTCTCATTTTCCTCTTGCGTTTTCTCTGTAGCATGGGAATGGCAGCAAATGCTGCATATACCGCAGAGGATACCTGGGCAGCAATTTCTGCTTCCAAATAAACTCCTCCAGGAGTTTGAGAGGAACTGCAGGACACAGTATGTGATACCATAGAGGCTAGGGACATTAAAGGAGAAGATGTCAAAGAATCCCCCACTCAAATATCCCGTGCTTACAAAATCCAAAGCACTAATAAAGTGCTATATGTGCCTCTTACAGTCGCCCAGTAAACTGCTCGATCGGTAAACTGCAAGCTCCTTTGAGATGACTTGACACTGTACCGGCCAGTGTATATAACAGTGATGCACAGAACAACTCTCTCCTCTGTATATAAAGCGTGGCTATTACTGTCCACCAGTAGGGAGTGAAAAATATGTGCGTTAAAATTCAAAAAGTCAGTGGCAAGTCTAATGTTGATAAAAATAGACTTTATTAAAAACAATATTCAGCACACGACGTTTCACGGTCACAGACCGTTTTATCAAGTGTAATACAGTTTTTAAAATAACCACGGTTTATAAATGCTCTGTTCGGTGTCCTAAGGGTCACAATGCGCCTGCGCTCACATTCTACACTTGGTTGGTTACTATGGGAGGTGTGGTAAGTACGTAGGTGATTCATTCAAAAATCTCATTTCAATCTCTCTGAATAGGTCCGTTCTTTGACCAATAAGAGAGTTAGTAGTACACACTCCCACAATAATCTCGGGTAAACATTGTAGCGATATTAAGTCCACAATCAACATCGCTGTGAGCGTAACAATAAACCCCTGTCTGGCTGTTATATGGAATTATAATGCCACACATTTATTATAATTTGCCTGAAACTAATTTTAAGGACGCTGTATGTCCAGTACCTCCCAACCACAATAAGTTAATGTCCTATAGTATATAGATTTATCAAACAACAGGGAATACAAAGAAAGACAATATGAATATATATGAGCTAAAGGCCTTATCTAGACTAGCAAATAATAAGGATGTGGTAATTCGGCAAGCGGACAAGGGGGGTGGTATAATTATACAGAATTTTGAAGACTATTTGAGGGAAGCGGAGAGAATACTATTAGACACTGAATATTATAAAAAACTAACCTTCAATCCTACACAGAAATTTTTAGGAGATCTTATTAAATTAGTAGATAATGGATGGTTAGAAGGCATCATTAATAAAAAGGAGAGGGACTTTCTGATACCAAATAATCCCAATTTATCATATTATTACCACCTTCCCAAGATCCATAAGTCTAAAACAAACCCCCCAGGTCGTCCCATTATTTCTGGGATTGGTAACTTGACCTGCAATTTGTCTGAGTACATTGACAATTTCCTAAAAAAAACAGTATTCATGCTTCGCTCCTATATAAAGGATACACCAGATTTGATTTATAAAATTTCTAACATAAAAAAGGGTGATAGAGAACTGATCTGGATGACGTGCAATGTATCATCTTTGTATTCGAACATTTCACACAAAATAGGCATTGAAACGGCTGAATCTTTTCTTAAAAGAGATATATATTTCCCAGATAGACAGCGGCAGTTTCTATTGGATGCTATAGCGTTCGTCCTGGAACACAATTACTTTGTGTTCCAGGAGGAATTTTTCATCCAGATCAAGGGAACGGCCATGGGGACCAGATTCGCCCCTAGCTTTGCTAATTTGTTCATGGGGATCTTTGAGGAGAAATACATCTACTCCTCTCCCCATGAGGTGAATCTGGTCTTCTATGGCCGTTTCATTGATGATCTCCTGTTTATATGGGAGGGTAATAGGAGCGAAGCTGAATGCTTTGCTGAGTCCCGAAATTTCTACGATATGGGTATATCTTTTACACACAAAGTAGAAGAAGACTCAATAGAATTCTTGGATCTTATACTCAAATGGGATAAACATGGAAATATAATCACTAGTACACATTTTAAGGATGTAGACACTAATAGCTACCTGAACTACAGAAGTAATCACTACAGACCGTGGAAAACCAACATTCCATATAACCAATTCTGTAGGATTAGGAGAAATTGTACAAATCTTGTGACATTTAATGAACAGGCACAACTTCTCAAAGAAAGGTTTCTGGAGAAGGAATATCCTTTAGAGCTCATTGAGAACAGCCTAATAAGAGCATGAAACATTAATAGAAATGATCTATTAAGGAAGAATATAGAGGGCACTACCTCTGAGGAAAATAATCTTGATTGTAATACCCACCAAAATGAGAATAAGGTGAAAAAGGGTAAAAAGAACGACCTAAGATTTATTACACAATATAATAATAGCCATAGAAAAATTAAGAATATTTTAAGAAAATACTGGCATATCCTCAAGGGAGATCCAATCCTCAAAGATCTGTTAGATGAACAGCCTTTATGCACTTTCAGAAGAGCTCCAACTATTAAGAACAGAATAGCACCAAGTAAAATACTAATGAGAAAACACCAGAATACCACTAGAAACAAAAATAAAAACAAGAACAAGATAGGTTAGGGAGTTTTGTATAATTTTGGCTTTTATAAATGTAATAGAGCCCTGTGCGGACTGCGTAACCTCACATGCCACTGGGGAAGTGTTCAAGATTGATACACACTTCACTTGTGACTCTGCGTTCGTTGTGTATTTATTGGAATGCAAGTGTGGACTCCAATATGTGGGGAGGACCTCTAGACCATTGAAAAAGAGGTGGGGCGAACACATGAGGAACCTTAAGAATAAAGCAAGAAATCATAGTATACCAAGACATGGCAATAAATGCCATGCAGGTGACTTGAATATTTTTAGAATGTTTCCATTAGAATTGGTGAGACCAAAATGGGGTCGAAATAGGTATCTCCATCTCAGGCAACGTGAAACATACTGGATATGGAAGATTAAGACACTGAGCCCTTATGGACTAAATGAAAACATAGATATGGCAGCCTTTAACAACTAGGGACCTACAGTACATTTTAGATTATTTTACACATACAAGTATTCCTATCCCTTTAATATATTATCCTTAATAGTAGGTCCTAGTCTCTTTAATTCGCCCCTTTTGTATGCCCCTCTTTGTCTGCTCACCTTCCCCCCCCCCTTTCCTCCCCCCCTCCTCCCCTCCTTCCTCCTCCCACTCTCTCATCTTTTGGTCACCAACAATATAGGTCCTAGTGTCTTTAATTCATCCCTTTTGTATGCCCCCCATTGTCTGCCCACCTTTCCCCCCCCCCTTCCCTTTCCCACCCCCCTTCCTTCCTCCTCCCATTCTCTCATCTTTTGGTCACCTACAATATAGTGTATTGAATTTGACAATGAACTAGTATAGAACATAAATAGACCTAGAGAGTTACACCTGGAATTATAATGAAGAATCAAGACTGACCATCTCTCAACATTGAGATGTATCCAGCAGTACACTGAATATTGAATGATAATCCTGTGGGTATATTTTCACACCTCCATTATACCACGTAATTAATTTGTAATTAATCACATATATAAGGTTTGAATTTGATTTATTAATGCATTCACGCATCAATTTGATAAATCTATATACTATAGGATATTAACTTATTGTGGTTGGGAGGTACTGGACATACATCGTCCTTAAAATTAGTTTCTGGCAAATTATAATAAATGTGTGGCATTATAATTCCATGTAACAGCCAGACAGGGGTTTATTTTAATATATTTTTCTATATACATATTTAGACCCTCTAGATATATTGTCTAAAATATTTGTCTTCTTAAGAAGAATATGGGTATACTACTAGACCTGAATGTAGGACTTGTTACGATATCACTGTTTGAAGATTATACATTAGAAAAACTTTGTGAATTAAAAGAGACATTTCTAGATGTTTTTTATATGTAATTACTGATATATTAGATTGTAAGGGGAGAAACATCTGGCGTCTGCGCTTCTATTCACACTTTCAAAGTTACAATTTTGTGAGCAAATGTTACGCTCACGGCGATGTTGATTGTAGACTTAATATCGCTACAATGTTTACCCGAGATTATTGTGGGACTGTGTACTACTAACTCTCTTATTGGTCAAAGAACGGACCTATTCAGAGAGATTGAAATGAGATTTTTGAATGAATCACCTACATACTTACCACACCTCCCATGGTAACCAACCAAGTCTAGAATGTTAGCGCAGGACACCGAACAGAGCATTTATAAACCGTGGTTATTTTAAAAACTGTATTACACTTGATAAAACGGTCTGTGACCGTGAAACGTCGTGTGCTGAATATTGTTTTTAATAAAGTCTATTTTTATCAACATTAGACTTGCCACAGACTTTTTGAATTTTAACGCACATATTTTTCACTCCCCACTGGTGGACAGTAATAGCCACGCTTTATATACAGAGGAGAGAGTTGTTCTGTGCATCACTGTTATATACACTGGCCGGTACAGTGTCAAGTCATCTCAAAGGAGCTTGCAGTTTACCGATCGAGCAGTTTACTGGGCGACTGTAAGAGCCCAGAAGGCACCTATAGCACTTTATTAGTGCTTTGAATTTTGTAAGCACGGGATATTTGAGTGGGGGATTATTTGACATCATTGACCCTGCACTATTGTGGCGCCTTCTTTCTTTTTTATATCTTTGAACCTACAGGATTGTACTCCAACTAATTTCAGAAGAAGCAGCCTGCCACAGTTTATCGATACCCTCCGCTGGGATATAAAAGTTTATTAACTCTGAATGTGGGAACACCCCTTTTTCCTGAAATAAGGACACTACATCAGAACTGATAAGTGCCAACTGCATTCACTAATTTAAGTTTTTTATAATATTTGGGTTTTTTATAATACTTGTGTTTTTTATTTTTAGCACTTTTAAGACACATTCATTGTGATATATTTGTGTTTTTAGCATTTTTTGGACACATTTCACGTGATATATTGGTGTTTTAAGCATTGATCATTGGTATAATATTTTAATACATCACGTTTAGCACTTCTAGGCGCATCCAATATAGCATATTTATATGTGATATACATTAAAGGAGAAAGCTGTGGCATTGCCTGAACAGAAGCATCCTGAGAGACAACAGGCTCAGCAAAAAAAAAACTTATCTTTACATATTAATGTCTTTTTTACACATGAGGAACAAAACTGCGTAGGAGAGGCAATTTGGGCCTCTAGACACAATAGGCACAAATTCATAAGAGCAGCCTCCTGCTCCAAGTCAGACATAGCCCACAAAAACAATTTAAAATAAAAATTGTATATATTGTGAAAATGTATACTGTCACTTTAAGAAAAAAATAAACGTTTATTAATGTAAGAACTGTTAGTTTAAATTTTCCACTCAGAGCAGTAATTGAAAATTATATAAAGCAAGCTGTTTGTCTTTTAGAGCTAACCCTCACAATGCAGCCTCCACACCTCAGCTTAACTGAGGTGTCTACCTGCCCCTTCTGATTTCAGGAGAGCAGAGGAACGAAGTGAGAACGCTCTCCTTGGACTCCTCTTGTGTGTAACACACAGTCGACACCGCTCCGATAGATTAGATAGTGACAGAAACAAGCAATTTACCTCAGTGCCAATAAAGATTATCAGGGAGTTCTTATGAATTAAAATGAAGACTTTCCCTTGATAAATTACAGAGCCATATTGAAACAAAAGGTTAACTCCTTCATGACCATATGGAGGATTAACCAATTTAGTCTCCAATCACATACCTAAATAGTGCCTGCATACTGACAAATTCAGAATCCTACTAAGGATCTATTTGTCCCCAAAATTAAAGCAGGGATCCTTAAAGTGCTAGTCTCCCACCCATAAGACATAAAAACACTTACCTGCAATCTAGCCGTCCGGCAGTCAGATGGTTCACACAGTGTGAAAGGACGCCGCTCCATACAGGGACCTGTGAAAAAAGAAAGAACAGAGTAAACCTACTCTGGATTTCTGTACTTGGGCAGCAAATATGTTAGGAAAATGCAGCAAGGCCCACCTCACAAGTTCATAACTGCCACCACTACCCTACTGCAGAGATTAACATGGAATACGGCTAGACCCAATCCTTGAAAAAGGGGAAAGAACAGAGTAAACCTACTCTGGCTTTCTGAACTGGTTAAAACTTGCTTGAAGTGAATTTTCTTCAGACACCAAAACTTCATCTCCTCCATGCACCAAGGCAAAAAGAATGACTAGGATTTGTGGGAAGGGGAGTGTTACTTAAAGAGACATAAAATCCCTTTTTTTTCTTTCAGGATTTAGACAGAACATACAATTTTAAACAACTTTCCTATTTACTTCTGTTATCAATTTTTCTTCATTTTCTTCTAGCCTTTGTTGAAAAGCTGGGATGTAAACTCAGGAGTTTTGCAACAATGTTATACATTAGCAGGAGCACTAGATGGCAGCACTATTTCCTGTCATGTAGTGCTTCAGGCATGTGCACACTACCTATCTAGGTATCCCTTCAACAAAGAATATCATGAGAACTAAACAAATTTGATAATGGAAGTAAATTGGAAACTTTTTAAAAATTGTATTCTCTATCTAAATAACGAAAGAAAAATGTTGGGTTTACTGTCCCTTTAACAGCTTGTCAGTGGTGCTCTTTGCCTCCTCCTGCTGGCCAGGAGTGTGATTCCCAATAGTAAATGATGAGGTCGTGGACTCACCATATCTTACAAAAGAAATTGTCTTTATTAAAAAAAAATGGTGTCTTCTTTAGATAAATTCATTGATGAGAGGGGTTTTTACATAAAATGTGATATGTCTGTTCATTCCAAATTCAAAATATACCGTTTTTTTATCTGTAGATAGAAACTTATCAGAGGTAATAAACTTATAACTACCTTCATTAAAGAGGCCAAAAATAAAAACCTGTAATCTAAGTTTTAGTAATGCTGCAAATTTGCTATAACAGCTATTGATTTTCAGCATTTGCTGGTTAAAGGGATAGTAAGCACCAAAAATGTTATTGTTTAAAAAGATAGATATTCTATTTATTTACTATTCCCCAGTTTTGCATAACCAACACTGTTATAGAAATATACTTTTTACCTCTGTAATTACCTTGTATCTAAGCTTCTGTAGACTGCCTCCTTATCTCAGTTCTTTGGACAGACTTGCATTTCAGGCAATTAGTGCTGACTCTTAAATAACTTCACGTGCATGAGCACAGTGTTATCTATATGAAACACATGAACTTACGCCCTCTAGCTGTAAAAAAACTGTCAAATGCATTTATATAAGAGGCGGCCTTCAAGGGCTTAGAAATTAGCATATGAGCCTACCTCATTTTAACTTTCAACTAAGAATAACAAGTGAACAAAGCAAATTTGATGATAAAAGTAAATTAAAAAGTTGTTTAAAAATACATGCCCTATCTGAATCATAAAAGTTTAACTTGGGGGGCGTGTCCAAGCAACGGCCATGATCAGACTAGTAGCTGTAGCACTTATGGAATACTAAATAATCTTTAGATTATCACAAAATCACTTAGCCATCCTTGACTAATATACTAACTACGTAACTGACAACTCAATCTGGAGTCGGAGGATAACTCTATCTATGCGACTAGACTGCAAAAAGATCCAACTTAAGGTCTGAATCGCCTCACTAACACCAACCCCCCCCCGGTCTAACATCTGGCCGGGTGAACTCACTACCTTATCAAAACATAATGGAGGAGCCCTGCTTGAGCATATTTAAACTATTGAAGGAACTGGACAGCAAAGTGGAGGAGAGCTTCATTGATCTCTGGTCCACAATTCGATCTACGTGTGCTCAAGAAGGCGCCCGGCAAATGGCAAGCAGTAGCACTGGCATTTTGGAGCAGACTGGGAACCTGCTACATACACAGTATTCTTCAACATCGAAGAGGGGGAGCCTTGGTGGAGTTCCAAAGTACTCCACAAGTATAGCCATAGTCCGCAGAAAAGAGGGACATAGCATTAGCCTACTACCCGGTATGGAAGCCATAAGGGAGAAGAATTGGGTAGAGGCTGTCTTCTACGTAGTGTGCCACTCTGGATCCCTTCCAGCCCTTCCCTCAGTGCAGCTACAAAACAAGATCAATTACCTTTGGGCCCAACTCGGGGAGGTGCGGCCAACTCCCGCTGGTGGGCTCCGGAGCCCACATTCAGTACAGCAGGGGGGCGGGTGGATTGGAGGAAAACAGTTTTGATGGCTGAACCTTACCTACCAGGTGACTCGAGTATAACTCTTGCAAACCCTGCATCAGTTGATGGACTCTCACATTTGCAAAAGCAGTACTTCTCTCTTAAAGGTCCAGCCACCCATTGCCGCGTCCTGATCATCTTTAGATCGGGTGTGGGTTAAAGAACCTCTGCTAATCCTTGTGAAGAACCTCTCCCTTTACACTAGAACTTGAGCTACTGTACATGTATTAGACTTTCTCTAAAGCCTGCAAATATATGTTATGTATGTGTGTTATGCTTTATTAGAATTTAATCTGTCATAAGGTAGTTTGGTGATACTACATGGTTTCTAAATGTGAGCCAATTTAAAGTGATTAACTCTAGAACTTACGTGACCTCCTGTACTAAGAATACCCACTGTGCTAGATACACAACCCCTATTTTATTTTATGAGTGTGCCTAGCTTCTTACCTGGGCTACTTTTCAAAAGCTAGTTCCATTGACTCTGCAACAGCAAGCAGCAAGAGAAGTCATTTCCGTTGCTTGATCCTGAAGTTTTGGAGCCCGTTGTATAACTTAAAAGTTTAATATGTATGCAGAGATTTAGGAATGTGGACATACAAATACGTTTTCCCTTAACTTAATACTTGACATACTAGACTCACTTTTTTATTGTTAGATTTGACTCCTGTTTTCTTTGTAAGTATGTACTGTATATTATGAAAGCAATACTTCTAAGAGGGTGGGACAAGGTATTCAACAGATTTTGTATGTTTATGCTCCTTTTAGGCTGAAAGTTTTAGAAAGGGCTTTCATAAGTAAGACATTATTCATATAGACGGTGCCCCTTAAGGACTATAGATTAATTACTTGGAATAGCTGACCTTTGCCTCTATCCTATTATATATAATCCGATGCCTCACCATCAAGATATTCTCAACTGATTCCTTAAATATAAGTTTTATAGAGAATAATGTTGTATGTGGAATCCCTGCAATATTCAGGGGTTTGTTATATAAGAGGCGAGTGCCGAGTATGTTCAAGGATTCAGGATCAACAATCAGTGTTTTTATACTGATATATTTAAGGCTCCAATATTTTCATCTCTTATACAACAGTTACCCATTCATTCCCTCTCTATGCATATAACAAAGGGGAAATAAAAAATAAAAAAATAAATAAATAAAAAAACTAATATCAGTGACAAACAACTCTCTTATCCCATAGCTATGACTTATGCAATTACTTATGAAGTGGTTAAGTTGAGCTCCAGCACATGAAAGCTAAGTGGGAAACCTCCAACCCACTCATCATTATATATATTTATTCTGTTTTGCAGAATAGCAATCTCCTATTGAGCCATATTAGCTGACTTTAAAGGTGTTAGATAGCAATCCGCCTAGATAGTACCCATTGTTTCATAAAAGTGCACTATTTCCCTTTGGGAGACTATCATAACAATCCCATAAAGAACAACTGTCAGTATCTTTCTACTTATAAGATAAGTGATTTCTATGTTTATATATAGCTAACTATTATCTCAGTGGTTTATTTTATTGTCTGGTCATGAGCTATTTGTATTATTGCTCATATGTATATTTATTTAATGTTCATCATTACCCAATTCCTGAGTGTAGTATCCTACATACTATATATTCTAATTGGTTGTCCTAGTAGCTAATATTCCCCCGTTCTTTTCTTGGTCCAAAAGCGGCCACTTCATATGCTAATCCTCCTTTATTCTGTTACTAAGTTTAGTAAGGTCCAAGAGTGGCCTTAGATGTTTTAGGAGGAATGAATTACAGAAAATACTGTAAAATTGAAGTTCAAGAAGTCATCTTGCTGTTATACACTATATTTTCACTTACGTTTCAACTGTTTCATTCTTTACCCGACACGCCCCCCCCCCCCTTTTTAAATCAGAGCGGCTTTTGCCCGCTGACTATCCCATTCCCACCCCTATATATATTTTGAATTTTCAACCTATCATAAGGTCCAAGAGTGGCCTTCCTTGGGACTACCATATATGCGCTAATCTCATAACCATATGACCCACAAGCGGTCAGCTCAGTAGTCACCCCAATATGCTATGATTATTATAAAATGGAGGATTCAGAAGCTCATGTCACTTACTTTTTCAATCACTAACCTCGCTGTACCTGGTTAATGCATTTTTCATGTTCTCTGTGACTAAAATTGTAACACTTATGACTGGTATTATCTACTGTACCGTTTGAAAATCCTCGATAAAAAATTATATTTAAAAAAAAAAAAAAAAAAGTTTAATTTGGACTTTACTCTCCCTTTAAAGACTTTGCTTTTTGACCTAATTGGGAGCCTGAGGCAAAGAGCAAGTTTTAACACCATAGCAAGATGTGCTTTATCTGGTTCCAAATATAATATGGAATTGAAGTAAAAGTTAAACTACAGCCCAAAATCTAACTATGTACTTCTCACATTTAATATTTTTACACAATATATAGGGAAGAAATTAGGTAAAATGAACAATGATGGTATTAAGTAGTCAATACCTGTATAAAGTATGTAAATTCAGCCAGTGTGTCTAATCAAATTTAGTTTTAAAATTGTGACATTTTACTAATATACTTCAAGGAAAATTTAAAGTAATGCATTTATGGTTGCAAGCTCCCACCATTAGAACTTAATCAAATTTCCATTACTAAAATCACCATAGCTTTATGCACATTACTGTATATTGTATTGATTTGACTCTAAAATCAATATTACTTACAAAACATATAATTAACTCAATGCCCAATAGCAAAATTTCAATTTGCATATATAATGTAAAAACTCAGCAAGCTTCCTCATCCCCAGGCATACATCTCTATTTTAATCTTATGGAAACCAAAAGTAAACAATTATCTATAATAATATATAGTTCTGCTTTTATAGTCCCAGGAAATTCAAAACATAAGAGTGAGATGCTTTGGCATATGTATAAAAATGTCTCATAATTATATAATCTATATAAAAAGTTTCTCATGCATATATAGCTCAGCAAAGATTAAAAAATGCACGCTCCTGAGTTTACCTAGGATTACTCTTTAACAAAGGATACCAAGAGAAACCCATAATAGAAGTTAATAGGAATGTTGTTTAAAATGTAATGCTCTATCCAATTAATTTAATTTTAATTTTGACTTTACTGTCCCTTTATATCAAAATTTCATAAAACAAGAAAAATCAGGACTTTTAGATTCTAATATTGAATGATATTATTATGAAAATATTATATAAAATGCAACCTCTCAAGTGAAATTATAGCATGTAACATATTTGTAGAGTGTAGAGGCATTGAGTAAGTAATATAGTTCAGTTATAGTCATGTGACATAATGAATGAGAAAGGGTTAAAAACAATAGTCCTTGACACTATAGTGCATGTTCCCCACTAGAGACTTATTGTTACTTATTGTTACTCCAAGATTAGCGAGTGCATGAACTTTGAAGAAATTGCATGGAAACACAGGACCAATCTCAAGTTCTATACACTATAGACATATAAAAAGCAACACACTCTTTTGGATTAATGGAAGAACACTTCAACAAGTCATATGTCCTTCTAAGGACTATTATAGTGGCACGTTATTGATATTTTCCATACAGGTTTAGTTTTAAAAGAGGAGATAGATCTATTTGTTAGCATTATTAATTGTTAAGAAAATGTGTGGCTTCAAAATAAAGAAACTGTATGATTTCAAAAGCAAAATGATGTACAAGGGAATAAAGACTGATTTTATGATTCTCAAAACATAAAAAAAATAATTTGGGATTATGCGTTATTGTCTGAAAGGTGTCATCAACTCTCACTCACCAAAGATAGTGGGGTCAATCCATCTCAAGTGGTCCAACATAGGTTGTTTAACCATTTTTAATTTTTCTATACATTTTTTGGGGAGGTAGTTACCTCTAGGTATTGGTATTGCAAAACCACCAGCTTTTTAATTTTATTTCACTTGGTTTAACCATGGAGACCATCTTTGTGTCATGGTATATGTCAAAGTTTGGTTATACACATGTTTACGGAAATCTTAATATTTCAGCTCAGGGTGATCCTAGCTCGATGGAACAAAAACTGACTTCTAATATACAAAATAACGTTGAATGCATATATAGGACTGATTTGTATATTAAGTAGCAATTTGAATCTGTGTTTCAATTTTTAGTGTTACAATGTTTTGTATAAATATATATTTTTTAAACATAATTTTGTTATTTGAAATAGCTGCTTTATTCTGTAGAAATCACCACCTTAATTGCATACTGATAGATTGTTTACCTAGGAGGGGGGCCACCAGTGGGGCGAAGGGGAAGGAGGAGAGCTGTTTAATAAGGATCAGGTAGGGATCAGTGGGTGGTAGGTGTCAGGTGGAGGGGTGATCCCTACACTATAGAAAATATTAACCTTACAAGCAAACTGATTAACACCTTTCCTGCCAGGAATTTTATAAGTGGGATGCACAGCTAAAATTAGCAGCCTTTTAATTGCCAAAAACCAAAGGCAAAACCATGCATGTCTGCTATTTCTGAACAAAAGGGATCTCAGAAAAGCTTTTACCACCATATGTCTTATGTCTAAAGCAGTTGTGCGAGAAAGTTAACTTTATTTTATATAATCGTATTTGGTGGCCAAATAGTGGCATCAAATATATCAAAATGAGCCAAGATTAATACTTTAGGTTGTCTATTACAAAATATCTATAGTTTTTATAGGTAAATTAAAAAAAAGCTCTGTTTCTGTTTAAACTGAGTGGTAGCAAAAATGCTAAAAAATTCTCTGCTACGTTGGGCAAGTTTTTCTCTGAAATTACTGGTAGTAAAGGGATTAATAAATAATAATAAATGATGTTTTAAAGCTGCCACCAACTCTGAACCTGTTATCAACCGTTGGTCTGTTTACACTGTAACATTTAAAGTGTTCCAGTGATTTAAAATTTACTGCTAACTGCATTATAGTGTTCATGAAAAACAGATTCAATTCAATTACATTTTTGCAGAATATACTTTTTTTTAAGGAGAAAACATTCATTAGCATTATTTAGAAAGCACTATTGCTGTCTGAGAAAGAAAACAATGAGACATAGCATTTCTGCCAATATGTGCAGAGTAATAACCTAAGATAAACTATAGACATCTTGTA
>CAJPDP010329248.1:0-11637 GCA_905336975.1 Bombina variegata variegata
AGCAACGCACCCCTCCTAACGCAAAACTCGTAGTGTAGGTGACTGCTGGCTCACTGTTCATCCCCAATAGTGAGTGCATTGCTGCTCCTTCAACAAAGGATACCAAGAGAATAAAGAAAATTTTGATAATAGTAGTAAATTAGAAAGTTGCTTAAAAAAATCATGCTCTATCTGAATCACAAAAGAAAATTTTTGGGTTCAGTGTCCCTTTAAGGAGAAGCACTAATTGACATGGGGTTTTGGCTGCACCTGTAAATTTTACACAGTATGGAAATACACATGCATATTGGAGGAGGGTTTTGAATTTGTAGATCTGATGAGGTTTCAGTAAATGAAGTCCAGGATTTAATTTAAAATGTGGAGCTAAATTTGGACAGCCTCTATACAAATGGACCCTTTAAGAAAAAAAGCTGAGTAGAAATGGATATAAAAATGTTTCTCATCTACCAGTAACACCATCACTTACCATGAGGATTACATATTAAAAAAAAAAAAATACCCTAATTTCATGTTACTTGTTTGGAATTCATTAATAAATTGAATGCTGCTCTCATAAAGTGTTGCAGAACCCTAATACATATTCTCATTTAATATAAAAGAGAGAAAAGATTGGTGTTAATCCAGCAAAGGCAATCTTTACAAAAAGACTGGAAATCATTTCAGCAAGATCCAGATTTTAAAATATTATAGACAATTCAAGAAAAATATGCTTTCTTTCCAGAAGGAACTATTGGCTTTCAAACTCCAGAAGATTAATAAAGACAGAATGGACTATGACTGATAATGTCCAGGGCTGGTCACAGATTAAGTTCTAGATCAGATTTAAAAAACATTTAAGTTTTTTTTAATTTTCTTCTTGAATTATAACAATGTAGGAGAGTAAAGGGGTAGAGGGGATGAATGGACTGTATATTATTATTACTATAGGGATTTGCTTACTGCTAACTGATTTATAACTGAGTTGTAAATTTATTTGATGCTTTTTTCTTTCTTTTTTCTTTCTTTTTTCTATGTTGTATTGTTGAAGATGTCTTTTATTTTTATTTGTATATGTGATATTTAAATCTCAATAAAAATAATTATAAAAAAAATAAATAAATAAATTAAGATTTAGGAAATGGAAGTGTAGCAGACATGTCATTTAGTGACACTGAATATTATGAAACTTCAAATAGTGATTCATTGGGTTTAGATCTAGAGGCAGATCAGATGTCAAACATGCATACACTTAGTGTTAGCTCTAATAATCAGTCAAAATACTAGGTTTCTACATTAAGCCCCATTCTAAAAGAAAAAAAGTACATAGAGGGGAGCGAAAAAGAAACGGGGAATCACGGTATCCACAGAGAAAAAAAAAAAATTAAACAAATGTACAAAAAATGTGGTCAATCCTTCTGACTACACACTTGATAATTAATTGCAAGTTTTGACTAAGGGATTGAGGTTCGCACCCTCATGCCATTTCAACCTGTTCCGGATGTTAATAAATTTGTGAGGTCTTTAACCCTGAAACATCATTTTTATACAGAACATGATAGTGAGAATCAGGTTAAAAATTTCATGAGTGATCCTTGTGATAATAGCCATGTTTCCAAATTGGATTTTCTTGAATGGTGTGTAATCAATGATTTGGAGCAGTTATCCAGATTGGGAGATAGTGATTCCAAATATTGTCCCTCAGTGAATGATCTAGACCAGTGTTTCTCAACTCCAGTCCTCAGGACCCTTAAAGGGATAGTTAACACCAAAAATGTTATTGTTTTAAAAGATAGATAATCCCTTTATTACCCATTCCCTGGTTTTATATAACTAACACTATTATAGAAATATACTTTTTACCTCTGTAATTACCTTGTAGCTAAGCTTCTGCTGACTGCCTCCTTATCTCAGATCTTTTGACACTGTCATTAGAGGCAATTAGTGCTGACTCTTAAATAACTTCATGTGCATGAGCACAATGTTATCTATATAAAACACATGAACTAATGCCCTCTAGCTGTGAAAAACTGAAATGCAGAGGGCAGTCTTCAAGGGTTTAGAAATAAGCATATGTCCCTACCTAGGTTTAGCTTTCAACTAAGAATAACAAGAGAACAAAGCAAATTTGATGATAAAAGTAAACTAGGAAGTTGTTTGAAATTACATGCCCTATCTGAATCATGAAAGTTTAATTTGGACTTTACTATCCCTTTAACAGGACAGATATTCATTATATCTTAACTAATCATCTGAAGGGTGAGAACAGATTGGTAACCATTGTTACTGATCAGCTGATTTCTTTCACCTATCTATAATGAATATCTGGCCTGTTAAGGGTCCTGAGGACTGGAATTGAGAAACACTGATCTAGACCTTACTACTTTTAAAACAGTACTTTCTGCCCTGTTCAGGCTAGATGTACATCAGACTGTTGAGACTCAGCTAACTAGGATGAGTCATTCCATACGTCAAGAGAATAATGGTACTTTTGCAGATTATAAAGATAATTTAACTATTGCACAGATTATAGCCCTCAAAAAGTTGCAGAAGAATAGGGATATAGTCATACATGACTCAAATAAGTGGGCAATGTAGTTATTTTGAATATAAATTACTATATTGTGGAATCAGAATGACAGCTTGCAGATAAAAACATTTATTGGGGGGGCGGAGCCTAGCCACGCAGGGTGATGGCTGCTTAAATCTTGGCTCCTAAGCTCCATGCCCGATTAATACCTAAATAAAGGGGTTTATGCTTCACAAACTTGAATACTATCGCAGGCAAGGACAACCTACAATACACAGCACCTACTGAGAGGGAGAGGAGACAGCTGCTGGCAAACATCCTCTGAATGCAACCAACTTGGATCTCAAGGCCTACTCTAGACGTCGGCCTCACTTCAGAAGAGCCACCGCGCTTACAGGCAGCACAGAGTCCGAGAGAAAGAGATCTACCCCATATCCGGCATTAAATGTGTCGGAAGGGGACCTGCATCGTACCTCAGTGCACCTGGAGAAGAGTTAGTCGAGTCCTACTGGAGCCGTGCGCCGCGGCTGGCGGGCATTACCTCAGACAGCGTGAGTGCAGAGACACTGGCAGAAGGGACAAGAGGACATCCGGAGCGGCAGGCAGGTCGACAGGAGTATAACAGGAGATGCCTATCGGAACCATGCCATGCGGTCACAACGTCTGGTAAGCAGCTAGGCCTTTCACACGCACATAGGCCACACAGAGTGTACAAGACTGGGGATCAGATCACAGCGACCACAGCTTGGGAGACAACTTTATTATATTTGGGGACCCTTTTGCCCCGGGAGGGCTGAATGATGAACAGGACTTACATACTACTAGGCTGAAGTTTCTGAGGCCTAATGTCTCAAATTTATTTGGCAAACCACATAACCTTGGGGTTTATAACTAACTGCTTCTCAGTAAGCAAGTAGTAAAAAAAATTTCTGCACTACACACGCTGGCAAAATATAAAGAAGAGGATCAATTTGGACATTAAAAAGGGTGACACTAAAACAGTGAACATACTACAAAGGTGCTGCAAACCATCTCCCCCTGCACCCTAAATGCTAATAATAACATGTCCAGCAGGAAAAATAATAAAACAGAGAAGGACACCAAGCCTACAAGTCTAACTAACTACCTTAAAGCTGCGACTTCAAGCACAGACATGCCTGAACATAGAACCACCTCCCCTGCTCATAAACCCCCTTATATGGACATTACCCCCCCCCCAATACAACAGGAGTATTTAACTAGAGAGGACCTCAATACTATATCCTCTAAAGATGACATTACCAAAGTTTTAGCTGAAATGAGGTCGCTTTTTGGGGATCTGAAGAAAGATATCACACAAGTCACGCAACAAGTCCAAATACTAGAAACCAAGCATGACACCCTCCAAGCCAGAGTTAAAAATAACTCACAGCACATCCGAGATCATGAAGAGACTATACAGTTCCTGCTTTCCAGAATGGAAGATCTAGATAATAGAGAACGGCGAAATAATATCAGGATTAGGGGAATCCCGGAATCAGTCACTAATGTTGCACTAGAAGGTTACTTACAGGACCTGTTCCGCACTCTTAAGGGCACACCAAACTCTACAGACATCACTATTGAAAGAGCTCATAGAGCAGTCAGGCGTAGACCATCTCCTAAGGCACCTCCTAGAGACGTTATAATCAAATTTCTTAGTTATAAAGACAAGGAGGTTATCACGCAAAAAGCAAGGAGCCTTAAAACAGTAACGCATGCAGGGATCCTGCTACAAATCTTTTCCGATCTGAGTCAGATTACCCTGCAGAAGAGAAGGGACCTCAGGTTTATAACTACTGAGCTCCAGGCTCACAAAATTCAATACAAATGGGGCTTCCCGGTGTGCCTCATAGCTTCTAAGAATGGAACACAGGCAATTTATAGGACACCAGCCGACCTGCCAGAGTTTTGCAAAACACGAGATTGATATTCAACAACCAGAGTGGATGGGAGCTTACCAACCGGACCCTCCATCACAAGATAAAGATGACGTCGCCCAGACATCGGGCACCTGAGAGGTGATCCCTACCCTTATGATATGGATCAGAGATACCTCAAAAGAGACTTGATAAGTATTATGTTTTGTTATAAAAGTTGTTATACACATTTTAGGCATAGTAGGTGCAACTATGTTTGTTGACAATGGCCGACTGTTATGTTATGTAAGTTGATTAATAACTGTTTGATGGGTTTATCTGTTTGAATACGTATATAGGTTTAGTATAAGGAGAAACAACAACTGTGAGCTGGCCTCATAGTTGTGTAAAGACATTGGGTTATAAGACATCCCCCACACAGGTAGAGGCACCACTATGATACATGTTGAACGACACTTGCCACTATACAAAGCTGTTGCACTGAGCAAGGGCTCATAAATACATTAAAACATAGCCCCCCTTAAGTTTATATAGACCCCGCACTATATATTACCATACATTGAGAAAGCTTAAAAGCTGTTCTCCCAAGATCCGACCTAGCACCCACTGATTACCCTCCCTGAGGATATTATACATATAGCCACATCAACGAGGTGAGAGACACATCTAAACACCCAATGGTTGCTGCATATGCTAATTAATGTATATTGGATGTGTCTTGTTGTAAAAGTTTATCTAAATATACAATGTGAGAAAAATACCTCAGTAAGGGTTATAGGAAGATGTTAAATGTATCGCTCATTCCTGACGTGCCTATACTAGTATTTAGTTTTATTAAAGATATATAACATTGGGAAGATGTCTATTTCCGTTTAATAACTATCAGTCTTACAACGTAGGCCTATACTGTTATAATTTTGATCAGTAGATAGATCCTTGTTGGGTCATAATTATAATGAGTGACTAGAAAATATTGATCATGGAGACCCTCGCCTTCCTAGTGCATAAATTGGGGAACCATTATGGGACTACTATTTTATTCAGGGAAGGTGGGACCTGGGTTGAACACCCCCCACTATTATACCTAAGTAAACCCAATGCCAACATATAATCATTAGTAGTATGACCACCAAATATTACGTTCTTTTTTTATTATAAACTAATCGGGCGTGGAGACACTGAACCCATGCTTACTTTACTTTTCCTTCTCTCTTTCCTGGATAACTGAGAGAGACAGAATTGTTTCACTGCATCTAATTCACTGACTCCCAGCCTAACTGGGATTTTCACTATTCATTTCCTAACTCTTGCTTCCCTTAACTAGCTCACACTTTCTTATATTTCATATCTCTCCTACCTCCCCCCCTCCTTTCCCTTCTCCCCCCCCCCTATTGGACAAAATGGAGCCTCAGAACAGACACAATTTGACAGGTATGACATTAAATGTAAAAGGTCTTAATACACCAGAGAAGAGATCCCACTTCACTGAGGGATGCAGTCAGACTTCATTGCGATATAATATGTTTGCAGGAAACCCATTTTAAGAAGGGTAGGGAACCGAAATGGCCAAGTACCAAATTCCCAACATCCTTTTTTGCATCAGGCCCTACTAAAAGAAATGGAGTGGGCATTCTTATCAAACACTCATCTCCTTTTACTCTGATATATGAGGAGAAGGACCCAGAGGGCCGTTACCTGATTATTGTAGGCACTTTATACCACAGACCGGTTACATTAGTTAATGCATATTTTCCTAACCAACTACAGCATAGATTCATGACAGTACTCACGAATAAAATACTCGAACTGCAAAAAGGAGCTTTGATTTTTGCAGGTGACTTTAATTTGCCCCTTGATCCCCAAATTGACACTTCTAGAGGATTAGCCCCTACCTAAAAAAGAATCATTAAACAATGTACCACTAGGTTGGAGGAATTGGCTGTTCATGATACCTGGTGAACACTATACCCTTTGAGACGTGACTCATACTTTTTTTTCCCACCATTCTCATGACTTATACACACAGAATTGATTATATCTTCACTGATCAATCGACCCTGGCCTTTGTAGTGGACACACAGATCCTTCCCATGACATGGTCTGACCATGCCCCAGTATTATGCAAATTGAGATGGCCCTCAGTACCAGACCACCCTTTCATATGGCAGTTTGATGACTTTCTGCTCAATAACCAACTGATTTAGGGGAAAATAGAAACTACACTTACCGACTATTTTAATTTAAATGACATAGCAGAGACACCTAAACATGTAATCTGGGAGGCTCACAAGTGTGTACTACGAGGTGAACTTATCAAACAAAAGGCCCTATTGGCTAAACAAACCAGGATTAAATTTACCACACTCCTAACAAACATACACAATCTAGAAATTAAACACAAACGAAATCCATTAGACACATCAGTCAAAGCAGAACTCACTCAGGCTAGAACAGAGATTCAGGACTTACACACCTTGGAGTACCAAAAAAATGGCCTTAAGGAGCCAACAGAAATTCTATGAATTTGGAGATAAGCCAGGGAAGCTTCTGGCGAGAGCCCTTAAAAGGAAACGTCTAAAAATGCAATTCACTCCTTGACAGATAGACATGACTCTAAACACTCAAATAGCCCAGATATTGCAGAAGCCCTGCAAACTTACTACCATGAATTATACAACTTACAGAACTCCACTCCCTCTTTGTCAGAAGGGAGCGAGCGGTCGACCCCCCTAGATATGGACTCCTACTTGGACTCTGTCACGCTCCCCTCACTATCACAGGCAGATATGGAGAAACTAGAAGCTCCTATATCCACAGAAGAGGTGTTACATACTATTGACAGCCTGCCGTTGGGGAAGAGCCCGGGCCCAGATGGCTTTAGTGCTAAATTTTACAAGCTTTATAAAACTATTTTGTCCCCACATTTAGCTTCCTTATTCAACACACTGGACACCTCCCCAGGTTTTCCTTCCACCATGTTAGCAGCAAACATTACTACTATCCCAAAGCCAGGTAAGCCAGCAAACTGCCCAGAAAACTTTCGTACAATCTCCCTCCTTAACGTGGACATAAAGATCTTTGCTAAGGTCCTCTCCAACAGACTGAATACATTTTTACCCAACCTGATCTCACCAGATCAGGTGGGATTTGTGCCTGGCCAAGAGGCCAGGGACAATACCATAAAAGCTACCCTACTTGGAAATTATGCACAGGTCAATAAGATTCTGCTGGTCCTGGTCTCTACAGACACCGAAAAGGCATTCGACAGGATCAGCTGAAAATTTCTGAAGGCAGTCCTGTTGAAGATGGGGTTTGGTCATTTGTTCACACAAATGATTTTTTTCCTTTACACAGCCCCCTCAGTGCAGGTAAAAGTAAATAACAAACTCTCTAGCCCCTTTAGTATATCTAATGGCACCAGGCAGGGGTGTCCTCTATCGCCGCTGCTGTTTGCCCTGGTTATGGAGGTCCTAGCCCAGAAGATTAGGGATAATGAGACAATCACATGACTAAGAATAGGTGCCCAAGAACATAAACTATCGTTATATGCAGACAATGTGCTGCTCTCGCTGACAAACCCACTAATTTCTAAATCGGAGATTCTTAATGTCAGTCTCCCTCAGGCAGAATTTAGCCGGCTCTCTTCCATGTGCCCCTTACGTATCCACACCTATGCCCTTAGATACTTGGGGGTTAACCTTACTCTGACCATAGAGACCCTCTTTGAAACCAACTACACAGACTTACTCAACACAATTACCAGAGATCTTTCCTCCTGGAGAAATAAACTGCTTTCCTGGCTCGGAAGGATAGGCATAGTAAAGATGAATGTCCTTCCCCGAGTGCTGTATTTCCTTCAGACTCTCCCAGTCCCACTGCCCACGGGTTACCTATGTAAATTGCAGGGCATGATTGAAGGGTTTATTTGGAGAGGAGTAAGGCCGTGAATAGCAAAACAGACTATATATATGACAAAAGAAGGGGGAGGGCTGGGTGTCCCTAACTTGCTGACTTACCGTAAGGCTATCAATCTTCACCACCAGGTAGAATGGTGCCATAATTACAAGAATAAGACATGGGTTCAAATTGGCAGAGAGATTCTAGGGACGATGAACCCGGGAACCCTGGGTTGGAGCCCCGCCAGATCTAGCCCCCACTCACTTGAACTTTAGCCTTTTCTCAGGGAATTCTTTACTAGATGGGATAAAACCTTAGTGGAGCACCCCCACATTTCCTCAAATCCATCACCACTCACATCCTTTGTGGACAACCCAGACATACCCTTTACAAACACACAACAAGTGAAGGTAGACAGGACCCAAATAACACAATTGACTATTCACCGATGGAACACAAACTCAAGAAAAGGGAGGACTTGGAGCGAGCTGGGCTTGAGCTTTCATGGTACTTTCATATACAACTCCAACACTACCTCATGACACATAAAAAATCGAGTAACATAACCAGACAACTGACTTTGCTTGAATCTTTGTGCCTGCTGCCTAATACACCTAGACGCATGATCTCTATAGCTTATCGTCTACTCCTCTCCCACAAGGACGCACCACTGCTGGGTTATGTGAGATAGTGGAATCGAGAGATCATACCTGCCCCGTCTGATAAGGAATGGTTTAAATCTTAACCACCCACACAAGAGCTTCGGTATCAGCAAGGATGTTGGAGACTAATTATAAATTCCTATCCCGCTGGTATCTCACGCCAGACAGAATAAAAAGAATTTACAAACAAACAGATGGGCGGTGCTAGCGGGGATGCGGGGAACAGGGTACTCTTCTCTACATTTGGTGGGATTGCGGGCTAATTAGGCCCTTCTGGCATTCAATCCTATACATCATAGAAACCAAACTTACTGTCTCCCTTAATAGATCATCGGGCCTCCTCCTTTTCCAGGGCCTTCCCAAACTAAAAGACAAACCCACAAAACAGCTTTTCTTTATCATGCTCAACAGCGCTAAATCCCTTATTCCCAGGAGATGGAGGAAGGTTGATGTCCCATCTATAGCTGACTGGTCACACCAGGTTGACAGGCACTTGCAGCATGAGATATTCTGATACATGAGAGACGACAAAATAGAGATTCATGAATACATGCTGGAGCTTTGGAGGCCCCATCCCCTAACTTAGAACCTAACACATAGATAGACGTCCAATATTAGAAACACATTACTCCCATACGATCCTACGGGGTCCAATGAATGAGGAGCCTGACTAGTCCCACCCCTCCCCTCTTCCCCTTCTTTTTTTCTCTTATCTTTTCTTATTGTCTTCCTTCACTAATTATTCTAATACATTCCAGAATGCTCTTGACGTGGAGTATGAGTGTAAGCACACATTAGGAGACCAAGTTATTCCTGTCTAAAAGTTATGATTACTAATATAATTTTTTCTGTTATCTTGTTAAATACTATAAGATGTAAAATTTGGATCTTGGGTATGTTCACACCCCGATGATAATGAGCACCTTATTAGATGGCAAATGTGACAATGTCTAATGGACGTTGTATGTATCTAAAAGAACTTTGTCCTTCTACAAGAGAGACTTTTTCTGTACATTTTGGACATGCACGAAGTACAGACTAGACGCAGATTCTGTTCTGATTTGCCAGCCACGTTTGAAATGTGAATAATGAACCTGAACCCCATGTAATGAACATTTTATGTTATATGTATCACTTTTTTTGTTCCTTTTATTAATAAAGCTTTTGAATAACAAAAAAAAACCAAAAACATTTACTTAACATTGTCCATCAACCATGCAAATGAATACTGAAATATTTTTAGGGAAATATTGCACTATGCCTTGAACAGTGGTATTATTCACTCATCCATGATGGGTAATATACATGATATGCCAGTCACTGCCATATTTCTCTATTTTCCAAAGATCCACAGAAGTCTTCACAAACCCCCAGGTCCGCCGATAGTAGTGGGCATTGGTTCACTGGATGAGCCGTTATCAATATTGGTTAATACCTTTTTACAGCCATTGGTATTGGCCTTACCAAGTTATATAAAGGATACTACTTCTTTCATGAATGACATACAGGGTATAGAATGGAAAGAAACATACAGTGAGTACACCCCTCACATTTTTGTAAATATTTTATTATATATTTTCATGTGACAACACTGAAGAAATGACATTTTGCTGTAGTGAGTGTACAGTTTATATAACAGTGTAAATTTGCTGTCCCCTCAACACACAGTCATTAATGTCTAAACCATTGGCAACAAAAGTGAGTACACCCCTTAGTGGAAATGTCCAAATCGGGCCCAATTAGCCATTTTCCCTCCCTAGTGTCATGTGACTCATTAGTTTTACAAGGTCTCAGGTGTGAATGGGGAGCAGGTGTCTTAAATTTGCTGTTATCGCTCTCAAATTCTCTCATACTGGTCACTGGAAGTTCAACATGGCACCTCATGGCAAAGAACTCTCTGAGGATCTGAAAAAAGAATTGTTGTTCTACATAAAGATGGCCTAGGGTATAAGAAGATTCAATGGAAGACAAATTGTTGAAAAAAGCAAACACCCATTGTGCAAACAACCTAGCATATTCACATTAGTGAATGTGAAATATTTACAGTAAATACATAGTTAAAATCTGAATTAAATATGAATATTGCATAAATATGTTTTATTATTTTTTTATCTGCTTAATGGCAAAGGGATATAATGCACTTATATATATGTTTATATGTGTATATACATACAAAACATCTTAAGACATGCATATGTATGTGTCACAATGTTAAAGCACTTTGCCTGACTTTTTTTTAACACCCAAGATCTTATATATTTAAGCTCTTATACTTTTGTGTGCAATATTTTTTTTAAAATAATTTTTATTAGACAGTGTTAATATGAGTGCAACTGTACTTTGTAATATATTTTGTAAGTGTTTTGGGCAAGTTTTTAGTTTTGAAAAACAGTTAACCACAGCTCTGAGATTACGGAAAGGATTGAAGTGTAAAGGGCGATTGCACTAGCGCAATCGTGATTTCACTCCACTTGTAATATCAGGGAAATGAAAATGGCTTGCAAAAACACGATTGCGCTAGTGCAAAACCAAAAAAAAAAATTAAGAGAATGAAGAAAATTTGATAATATGAGTAAATTTCTGACACAGGGCCCTACATTGTACCACAGAATTCTTTGGTAGTCTTCAGATTTCATAATGCCATGCACACACTCAAGACATCCAGTGCCTGAAG
>CAJPDP010329495.1:0-21635 GCA_905336975.1 Bombina variegata variegata
ATAGCCATTCAAACCCCTTTGTGTTAACTTGTGTGCATGTTATCAGGCCAAAATCACCAGGGTATGTAAACTTTTGATCAGGGTCATTTGGGTAGTTTCTGTTGTCATTATGATTTAAAAAGAGTAAACACAGTTGATTGATACTAAATAGCTTCAGCCAAACATGTATGTGTATAACATATACATATATATTTACTGAGAATACACAGTTCTCCATAAACCACAATGTAATGGCACTTTTCAGTGTCGTTTTTTTTTTTTTTCTAACAACCCACTACTACCAACTTTAATCCTTAAAAACAGCTTCATGCAATTGTTTTTTTTGTTTGTTTTTTAAATGGTACATTTTTTATTTTATTAATACAAACACCACACTTAAATGTGGGGGCAATTGGGGGATATTACGAAAATTAACCAGAGATCTAATCTTATATTTTATAAGTGCTAATTGCTACCATGAGCTTGCCAGCTGATTATTTATTGCGCATCCGTAAGCGTGATAAATTAGCGCTCCACTTGTATTCTAGCCCTTAATTAGACAGGATTTTGTTTCTACTCCTGTGCTTTTTATTTTTTTAAGGCACTGTATTTAAGGCCCAAATTTAGTACTATGTGAATCAACTGATTAGTTGTAAGACCCCAGTTTAAACAAGAAATGCTTCACTTCTAATCCACACTGGAGCACATATTTTAACCCTATAAGGATAAAAGCTTCAAAGGGAGACATCAATTAATATTTCAGCTGTTCATATTTCTTGAAAAATGAGCTAGAAAAATATTTAAATTGTAAAGAGTAGATCTTTATAGTAAACATTTTTTTTTTACAAAAATAATTAAACATTAGGTAACTGGTATAAATCCCTTCTTCAAATGTTTTCTGTAAATGTATGTAGAATTAAAAAAAAAAAAAGTGTTGGATTAAAGCAAGATTATTTTAGTGGTCAACGGAAATCATAGGTCAGCAGAAATTGGCTGAGTAACATGCTAATGAAATAACAGCTCTGCCAGTGTCTGCCTTTATAAATTGTGTACTGTGCAAATTAATGGAATGTGTCTTGGAAGGAGGTGAATAGCAAATTTTTTTTCGAAATAAAAGCTTATTTTTACAGTAACAATATTTATTATTAATATGGGGTCTTTCATTCCAAATTCACTTAAGCATTGCTCAACAAAAGTATTCACAGCCATTTCTAGACTGAAAGCTAAGGACAAATGTGTTACCCTGTGGACAGAGGATAAGGTAGTGATAAAATATAATTTCCCAGACACAGGCCAGTTTGTAATCCATTGTTCATAGTGGTGTGCAATGCTTAAGCAGATTCAACATTTGAATGGATTTATTACCAGATTACATATTTATGTTAACACATGTTTGTTGTTTCATCAGTGGTTTGTGATCCTATATCAGATGTATCATACAATTCACTTTATTCAAGATAAAGTACTTTAACCCCTTGTGCCATTTGGACGTAGGTGCTACGTCACACTGTTCTTTGCCCAGCGAACTGTGTTGACATAGCAGGGATACTGCAGTTCCCGCTCTCAGCTTAGAGGTTGAGAGGGGGAGTTAAACTACAGAAAAAAATAAACAAAATTAAAAAGACTGGCAAACTGGCTGCCAATAACAAATATGGTGGTGGGCAATGGGAGGGTAAAAAAGCTGTTGTGGGGAATCAGGGAGGTGAGAGGGTGAGGAGGTACCCCTACACTACAGAAATAAAAAATTATATATACACTAAGATGGGGGTGTCCAGTGAGGGGGAGGGAAGAAAGCTGTTTGGGAGGGATAAGGTAGGGATCAGAAGGTGGGAGGGTAATCTCTACACTACAGCAAAATGAACCTTACAAGCTAAATGATAAACCCCTTCACTGCCGAGTATTTCAGAAGTGTGGTGCACAGCTGCAATTCGTGGACTTCTAATTGCCAAGTCTGCTTTTTCTGAACAAAAGGGACCCCTGAGAAGCTTTTACAAAAAATGTGTCTTATGACTGCAGTAGTTGTGTGTAAATAATTTCAGTGAGAAACCCAAAGTTTGCAAAAAAGTTAACGATTGTATATGGCGGCCAAATACGATCAACATCAAATATAACAAAATGGGCATAAATCAATACATTGGGTTAGCTACTTCAAAAATATATGTCGTTTTTCTAGGTTAATACAAAACAAAAAACAAAGGCTCTATTTCTGCTTTAATGAAGTGATAGAAAAATGCTACAAATTCTCTGGTACTTTGGGCAAGTTTAGCGAAGTGGTTAAAGGGACATAAAATGCATATAAAAGATCAATTTTTAAAGGGACACTAAAGTCAAAATTAAACTTTCATAACTTAGATAGAGCAATGTTTTTCAAACTGTCCTCAAGGCTCCCCAACAGGCCAGGTTTTTAGGATTACCTTGGGTGAGAGCAGGTAAAATAACCATGTTTACTAATCGGCTGATTATTTTACCTGTGCTCCAGTTCAGATATCCTCAAAATGTGGCCTGTTAGGGAGGTCTGAGAACAGGTTTTAAAACCAGTGAGATAGATCATACAATTTTAAGAGACTTTCCAATTTACTTACATTATGAAATTGTCTTTTTATATGCACACTTTTTGAGACACAGTTTATAGTGTATACATATATGCCTGTGATTGGTTGATGGCTGTTACATGATACACTGGGCTGGCAAATTAAAGGAAATTTTTAAATTTGAAAATAATCTACTGCTCATTTAAAATCCGGAGTGTTATTGTATTTCTGTTTTTATTATGCACTTTTTTATTATGCAATTCTACTGTTTTTAATGGTCCTTTAAATATCCCTCTCTCGCATTAAATTTATTTAGATATATATTTAATTATTTTAGTTTTAATCGGAAATGGAAAGTAGATTTTGTGCGATGGTGGTTCACAAAATATGGACTTATTGGCTAATAGACATGTGCGTTCATATTAATAGATCTGTATTTTTTTGCATTTGTATAAAAATGAATAATAAGTGGCCCATTCAAAAACTAAAAAAGGAATGAATGATGGAGCAACAAAAAATGAACGCCAATCCTCATGATAAAACCGTTACTCTAAAGGCAGAAAAGGTTTTTATGTTTCTTAAAGTTCAGATTTATACTATTCAGGTGGGAAACATTTCAGAAGTTCAAATTTAGTCTATTCCATAACTTTATTTAACTATATCCAGTAATTGCATTGTCAGTTGATTAAGTCCTGTTTCAGCCAACAAGTATGCAAGCCAATTCTGACCATGTGAAAATGCATTTAAAAATTTTTTTTTTGTGCTGCTGCTGGCTTGTACTTTTATATTTATTTAAGTTAAAGCCGCTGTTCAGCTGCTCTTCTGCTGCTCCGAATACGTTCCCCATAGGATATTTCTGTTAACAAACAAATAATGTTGTAAACATTCAGTCACACCAAATATCTTAGATGAAACAAAAAAACAAACAAACTGTTTTTCATTACAAATGACTCATCCAGAATTAGTTTTTTTGGGTGCAAGTTTACTGCCTAGTAAGGAAACTCCAACAGCTCTATTTGTGGGAGGTGTCATTCTCACGTGTAAACACAATTTAATTGTACAGAGCAATCCATTTTACAAAAAACAAACATTTTTAAAATATCATCTTTTTTCAAAGTAAAAAAAAAAATATATATATATACATTTGCTTTGTGGGATTTGTATTATACATTTATGCACCCAGGTGGATGACCTTTGGAGGGTAACACTGTAATTTGGACATTTGATATTATTTTGAAGTACATGTGTACCCCTACAGTATGACCTGTCTACACTCAGTTTTGCTGTTGCAATCTATATGGAGATATATTTCTGTGCCAGTGACATTCTTCTTTTCTTGTTTTCTTGTGTTCTGAGAACATCCAGCAAGGGCATTCATGCATACATCCTAAACACTCAATATGGATGCCGCCAAGATACTGTTTGCTCCCATCCGCAGGACAGTTGGTGAGACCCCTGTGAATCTGCATCACACTTTGTTAAAGCTTAAAAAACATGAAATAGATTTGTCTTTGCATGGGAGCTATTTATCAGAATATTTTAGGCTTAGCCACATCCCCAGAGGATTCAGAGTTAAGAATATCCCCACGATAGGTCGGGACAATCCCGAATTTAGGAAGAAATGGTGTCATATTCTAAACAAGTGTTCACTTGACTTAGTTCTATTAGTAGTGGAGGAGGTTACAGCCATTTTAGCTAAAGTTAAGACAGAGATTTCATCTTTTGAACAGACCCATAACAATACACTAACGAATGATCAGCAGGAAAATTGGCTACTTAAACTAAACCAACAGATAAAGAAGTATAGAACTGATCTAATAGTATTTAAAAACAAAAAAATAGAGGCTGTTAACTCTGATTATGCCCAAGGGAGAGTGTGTAAGTCGCTTACAAACACGCAGCAAGGCCGGGGTAGGAGACAATATAGAGTCAGAAGGGTGCATTTCAACACAGTAGACACCAGTGGTGCAGAGTCCTCTGACACGGATAGAAATATGTCAATAACCGCACGTACACCATCTCCAGACTTTACACCCCAACCGACACATAACTTCCCATTTACACACAGGGGCCAAACAACACCATTTTTTAGGGGTCACCACGAGATCCAGAGGGAGAGAAACCATAAACCACACATCAGGAGGGTGAGGAGGCAGGTACAGACCCGCCCGCCGTGGCAGGCAGAGGACATAGTAGTGAATTTGAGCACACATGTTTTGACTGTGGCCGAACGACAGGTACTTAATAAGGGGCTGTCATTTGTCCCAAGTCACAGCATCTCTGAACTTGATCTCAAATTGGACATATATAAATTGAACAGACATGTGAGAATCAAAGAATTTTTTCAGTATTCTCAGTCCGATCAGCAAACTCTTGCACACAAATGTAAAAAACCAAGCACTTTTGAACCACACAACTGTAGTTCCAGCACGAAAACCTACATCAGACTCATCACACAAGATTTAGAACAGGAGAGGACGAATAGAGCTTGGAAACATAACCTCGATGCGATAGAGAAGAGAGCCATTAAGTCGCTGCAGGATGACCGATCTATAGTCATTCGACCAGCTGACAAAGGTGGCGCTATTGTGCTGCTCAATTATATATAGAGCGGATATCATGCAACAACTGGCTGACACAAATACATACAGTGAATTATCTAACGACCCCACGATACTCGTTAAAAAGGAATTGGATGGTATTCTTAAAATTGGATTTGAGCAGGGTTATCTAACATAACATATTTTTGAATTTTGTTCTATGCAATTTACTAGGGTTCCAGTGTTATACACGATACCTAAGATACATAAAACATTGGATAACAAACCTGGATGTCCGATCATCTCAGCGGTCCAATCACTATCTCAGCCGGTCGCACAGAACATTGACATATTGTTGCAACCTACAGTTAAGCACATAAGATCGTACATTTCTGACACTAATGATCTCATTAGGTGTCTAAAAGGGATTAGAATTGAGACTGGAGACATTCTAACCACATTAGATGTCAACAGCCTATATACCATTATTCCCCACACAATTGGGTCAACAGCGGTAAAAGAACATCTCATGGAGGGTACACATTATGATGGACCACCCATTGAGTTTCTGCTGACCCTCATGGAATTCTGCTTGTATATAAACTATTTTCGCTTTGAGCGGAAATTCTATCTTCAGGTTGCTGGCACAGCGATGGGGTCGAATATGGCCCCATCCTATGCCAACATCTTCATGTCCCAATTTGAGAACCAGTTCCTCTGGAGTAAAGATCACTCCTCAATTGTCTTCTATGCCAGATATATTGAAGATGTCTTTCTGATCTGGAGGGGTGTCAGCAGAAACTCCTTGAGTGGTTTAATCAGTTTAACACTACCAATACCACAGTCAGATTTAAATTATCTCATGACGTCAAAGAAATCCATTTCTTAGATTTGAACATATCTCTCCAGGGTCATACATTATGCACTTCCCTTTATAATAAGCCTACTGATAGGAACTCTATCCTTAGTGCCAACAGTTGTCATCCTCCGGCACTTCTAAGGGTATTATAAAAAATCTCAGATGATGAGAACCATGCGTAATAATTCAGACAGTGCCACAGGGGTCTCCCAATTACAACTTATGCGTGATAAATTTCTACAACGTGGATATAAACCACATATTGTAAACAACATCTTAGAAGAGGTCTCAGCATTGTCTCAAGAAACCCTCATTCATAAAGAGGAGAGATCCCCAGATCGGAAGAAATTGTTCATGGCTACCACATTTGCACCCAATACCACTGATGCGGGCCACAATCTGAGGACACATTGGCCTGTAGTCACGTCTGATCCAAAGCTTCCATTTGCACAGAATCTTACTACCAAGGTTGCCTATCGAAGGGGACCTAATCTAGGGGATATGTTGGTCAAAACGGATCCTAAATCTTGTTATATCGCTACAACCAGGGTAAACGTTAAAAGATCATATCGCTGCTTGGGATGCACCACTTGCAATGGCCTTATAGCCACTAAGACGTTCCATTATCTGCACACCAACCAGATATATGCCATCGAACATTTACTAACTTGCACTTCTATGCACGTGTTTTACTTATTACTCTGTCCGTGCTCCCAATTCTATGTGGGCAAAACCATTGGAACCCTACGTGAGAGGATGGCAAATCATAGACGGGCTATACGATTAGCACTGGATAAAGGTGAATCTGAACAACCCGTCGCAAGACATTGTGCCCAGATGTCCCACCAGGTATCCTCCATCAGGTATATCCTGATTGATCATATACCACGACTGGATCGAGGTGGTGACAGAAACAAGGCACTCTTGATTCGAGAGTTGGAGTGGATATATAGACTTGGAACAGTACATCCAGGGGGTTTAAATTCACCTCCGGACTTTAAAGCACTCATCTAGGTTGGAGACACAATCCAGGGGTACAATCATGGGTGACGTGAACCTTATGATAGGGGAGTGTGGGGGATCTACCCCGATGGCAGTAGTATCTCCCCCGTTGTACCCTCACCCTGAATAGGAGTGGGTCTTGTTACGGGATCCACCCCTGTCAGGTGGAACACGTGATGCCATGTGTGGGTTACCATTCTACATCTATTCTCCTGTTAACTAGTGGTATATGTGCAATATATGGGAGATATACCCCATAGCACTCATGGTGGTGTATAAGGGCAGCCATACCCCTTTCACATCTAGTTATGCACTTACAAACCTGGAGTGCATCCATTGTGGTTTCGCATGGGTGTATACGTTTTGTTCCCTCCTTTGGTACGTGGTAACGATAATTGTTATTCTGACGAGGTGTTCAGAACCGTATCAACACAAAGACCACATGAATGTGTCACTCACCTGATGTGCAGGAACTAGTATGAGGGGCACTTGTGTGATGCTTACATGCTGACATACTGCACGTATCCACTTATTGCTGGCTTATTCAATATCACAGATTACGAACACAAGGGTTATATATCTACAATTGAGAATGTCATACTGGCGTTAATGTGAGCTCTATGTATTTTTAACCATTGAGCACTAATGATGCAACATGTATGTTCTTGTTTTTATCTATCTCCATGGAGATTCCATAGATGTTTTATTTTATTTTATTTTTCTTGTTTTTTTCCTCATTAATTGTTCCATATTTTCTGTATATGTTCTTGCACTATTGTATAGGTATCCTTTGATTAGCCAGGCGATGTTAGGTGATGTTAGATGAGCGTATTGGTGCTGTTGAATGCAACATAGTTGACAGCTTGATAAATATCCATCAAAGCATGCAATTTTAAGCAACTTTCTAATTTACTCCTATTATTAGTTTTTATTTGTTTTCTTCCTATCGTTATTTAAAAAAGCAGGAATGTAAAGCTTAGGAGCCGGCCCATATATGTCAATCCTCAGAGGAAGATTGACATATATGGACTAATATCAACTTCTGCACACCAATTATTCCATCCGATTGTGCAATTTGTAGGTTAGAGAAGCTTTTATGGAACCCTTGTCTGAGCCGTAATATAACCTAGATGACATAAAAACCTTAATTTGAGTTGGGTGGGGTCTATGTCTTAAAATGAAAGGTTTATTTTCCCTCTAAAATGCATCTGATTACCAAAGGACTTACAATCTCCTGTTCTTTGCAATGAGCTGAATAATGTTACAGTCATTAGTATATTATTGCAATACAAAATAACCTTCATGATATATTTATTGCTCAGAGTTCAAAAGGAGTCTAAATTCTCAAAGGACAGTATATACTACACACAAACACAACACCCTACTCATGAAAGGTGGGGTCTTTGTCTCTCTATAGTCTGTCTGTCTATCTATCTATCTATCTATCTATATATCTATCCAGAGGCATAACTAGAAACCACAGGGCCCAGGTGCAAGAATCCAAGCAGGGCCCCCTGCCGCACCCCCCCCCCAAAAAAAAATGTGAATTTTAATAAAAAAAATCAACATTTAACACAAAGAAAAATTAAAAAAATCTGTGTGCTGTTTACACAAATATATAAAGCTGACGGTGTTGTATACACACACACACATATATATATATATATATATATATATATACAACACTAGTCTGGTGTTTAAGACACTAAAGTTGTGATGCATAAGCATCTATATCCCCATAGATTGTTTGCTTGCCAACCAAACAATAAACCTGTCAATATCACACCTACTAAGGGTTAAATAAATTGTTGTGATAACTCTTAATAAAGTTATAATGAATACCCAATAATTTAACAAATTCTAAAGTTGAGTATAACATTAAATAAAGTTAATATTCTCTCTAGATAAAGGGCACCTACAACATTCCAGTACCACTTACAGTCAGCCACCTAGCGCACTCCTGCTGCTGACACTACATAGCCACTTACAGTTACCCACCTCCTATCTGCCTCCCCATCCTCTCTGTAGGTCCGGGCCAGTCCCAGGGCGAGCAACAGCATGAGGCAGCCCAGACACAGGCAGACGGCTCCGGGCATACATTGGCACAGTGTGGGGCAGCTTCTTCTCTCGTCCTTGCCCAACTAGCAGTGACGTGCAGCGAGGTCAGGGGCTGGTGAGGCACTGGCTAGTATACGCCCAAGAAACACATATATGAACCTGACAGAGGCAGCTTAAATTTACCATTAAATTGGAAGGTTGCAGGTCCAATTTACTGCTATTATTAAATTATCTTAATTTTTTTGTTATCCTTTGTTGAAGTATATGCATCAATGCACTACTAGGTGCTGACAGAACACATTAAATGAGCCAATGACGAGAGGCATATATGTGCAGACACCAATCAGCAGCTAGCTCTAAGAAGTATATTGCTACTCATGAGCCTACCTGGGTATGCTTTACAAAGGATACCAAAAGAAAAAACATGCTCCTTTAACGTTTTAAAACAAATTAACATCCTTTTTACTGCAGCTATTCTCCAGTAGTCAAACTCCATCCACCATTTGCCTTATATGGAGATGCCAATCTGGGCTTTATTCCTCAGCCAACAAGGCTAGTCACTGTCATAAAGTTAGTATAAAGAGTTTTGCAGCTGTTATCCACTAAAGCCAATTAGGAACAGATATGTAACATGTTTAGTCTTGAGAAGTCAGCAAGGTGCATTCCACGTTCTGGTAATTAGAAATTGCTCAACTTTCAGTGATAAATTACAAGAGAAAGGGGACAAAATAAATAAAATATATTGTAAATTTGTTTCATTATTCATAACTAAGAAGGATGCTTTTGTGTAGCTCTATCTGACGAATATCACACATGAGTTAAGGGGCAGAGCACCAGCTGTATTGCTCAGTATTATATCACACTGACTGCAGAGCATCACATCAACTAAATTGTAGACCCCTGCACCAGCTTTATTGCCTAAATTACTTCCATATACTTTAAAACACACATACTCTAGTTTTTGAACAGTCATACACATGTAAGCACACACATACACACTCACACATACTCATACAAACAGAAATACACACGTAAACATATATACTCTAGTTTGTAAATACAATCATACACATGTAGGCACACACAATTATATACACAGACACACACATACATACACATTTACATATAGAAATACACACATACAAATACACTCATCAGACTATTTAAAAATAAATTACAAAAAAGGAAACAGGTTATGGAGAGCTTGAGTGCAGAAACAATAAAATGATTTAATCAAGAACATAGTACAGTTTTATGACTTTAGTAGCCTCATTTCTTACATATACATTAACAGTCCACTTAACACATCTTACTTTTATACAATGTCCACAACTATCAGACCCATGCTGCAATAAACCTCCTAAATGTTATCATTCAATTAACCCAAATATTGCAATAGCTTCTTACTGCAATAAGCCTCCTCCACTAAAATACACTTTTTTACCCACCAACTTCAATAACCCTAGCACAAAAATTTACCCCCACCAAAACTAATCCTTATGCTAGGATTCTTCACCTAAACTAACCCCTATCCTCTACAGGCAGCCACCTATACTAACCCTAAACTAAGACTCCCCCAAATTTAAATCAAGCAATATGATTAGTCCATATACCTTTTGGTTGCTTTAAAATGTAAGTCATATGTACTGGATTATTTGAATCAACCATTAATATAAATGAATATTCCTTCTGGGCTATTAGAAATAAATCAGTTAATAGTAATAAAAAATAAGCTGGTATGGCTGTATCATAGCAGAAAAATGCTGAAGAATATGCAGCACACAATGAGAGACAGTAAGAAGAAGCTGACCCCTCTCTGTACAGAAAAAAGAATATGGACACTGGAAGGAACAGTTAGGAGAGCAAGCAAGCAATGAGGCTAATTCTGAAACTTAAAGTTTAATTAAACACAACACCATCACCAGGTGAACACTGTGAGATGAAAGTTTACAGCTCACCACCTGGTGTTCGAGCAGTGCGGCCCCAGCATGAGGTAAAATTTCACAGGACTGGGCGGCAGGGGGCACTCCAGAAGACTTTTTACATACAGAAGTCCCAGGCTCAGTCGCTCTGTGCCTAGTTTACCTGCTCAGCCCTAAAGTCAGACTTTTTTATGGGGACTTTTTTCTCTCTAAAGGCGGCAGTCTGCGGTAAAGCGCACTACTTATTTATCAAATAAAATTAAGTCTAAAGTGCTAAATCAGTGATGCACATCAGTACAGACTGTCGCCGAAAAAAAAAAAATCCCCATCTATCTTTCTATCTATCAATGTGTGTGCTTTGTGTATGCATATGTGTGTACATACACAAACTATAGGCATTTCTTTTGTGCATAAATGTACTCACATACGTGAATGCTTCATTATTTGGTATTTAGCATTGACAAGTATCATTTACCCTGTCCGTGTGACTGTGTGCCCCCTGTATATAGTTTCTTGAGGTACCTATGACACATACACAAACACACACAGGCATTTACACACTGAGAGTTAGAAGGAGATGCAGATTTTTTCCCACTTTAAATATTTCCTTGAAAAAAATCCACAATTTTAATGATGCAACAAAAAAGATAAAAAGATAACAAAATTTGCATTTCCTTCTAGTACCTTCCGTACTGTCAGCCTAAAAGCTTTGCAAAATATATATTTTGAATGACAAAATCAGTTGTTAAAAATGTAAGCAAATCAAATAAATGTGAAGATCATATTTGTAAATCTAACATCAGTATTTCTCATCTGCTGGAATAGATATGTACATTTCTATACCCATCAAACACTTAATAAAGGATGGCTCCTCAAGGCAATTTGCAAAGTATATTTTCATCAAGATATCTGTCATTGTAAATCAGGAATATACAGCTCATACTTTTTCTAAACATGTATACTATAATCTTAGATTGCTCTGTTTATGTTAAAGCTTCATCAATCAACCACAATGATATCTCAGGTGAATTTAAAATATAGAAGAATTGTATTGTTTTACAACTTTGTATTCCTTCTTCTACCTATGTTGTATGAATATATATAAGGAAATGACGGCTTTTACAATTCCATTAAAGGAACAGTAAAATGTAAAACAAATTCCACCATGCATATGATAGCACACTCTTCATGCAATGATACATCGCTACATGGTATTATGTCCGCTCGCACTTTCATAAATATGCCCCTATCCCTTTAATAATAAAAACTTTAAATGTAATTTTATTATATCTAAAACACCCTTCTGCCCCTGCCTTTAGAACATGAAGTTGGTACAAACTGTTTACTTTTTCCTTTGTAACTAGGCCTTCAATCAACCCCTTTGTGCCAGTATAATAGTGTTCACATCGGTACAAAGTTCCAATATAAACAATATTAGTAAAAATGAAATCACACAATCATTGATGTGATCACATGATTTCAAGGCCGGGATTGGATTATGGGGGACCACCGACGCTGCTAGGCACGCTTCCCCCCCAAACTGATCCTTGCCTACATCAAAGGGGGAAGCTGCAGGACGCTGTATATGGTAGGACATTCTATGATGTCCTAATTTGCGTTAAAGCCCAGTGTTGATAGAATGGCATGGAACATCCTAACGACGTGAAGAGGTTAACTACACATTTTATTTTAGAATAACATTATTTATACCTAGATTTTTGTAATATCAATGTAGAAGAAAAGAGAGATATTTTTCATTTAACAAGTTTGCATGTGCCACACCTGACTTTTTTTTGGGGGGGGAGGGGTTCACTAAAAAGTCCACTCTAATCTTAAACAGACTCTAAAATTATTATTTTTTTTCCATCTAAAACATAAATTGCATTATTTTTTTTTGTAAAACTGTGTTTGCTGAATAAATCTATTTTTGTTTGTGTCCATGTCTTTGTGCAATTATACAGCTATGGGAGTTGTCAGAGTGAGCCAACGCAAAAACAAACTGCAATATTTGCCATACATAGGCTACATCTTTTAAATTAAAATCAGCCAACATTTAATTAACCTTTTTTCTAAAATATATTAATTTTAATGTATTATTCTTTATTATAAAAAGCTTATGTATTTTTTTGTTTTTGTCTATATCTATAAGTGTATCTTCAATAATCTGTGTTCTGTATAATTTTGCTGCAAATAGAACATTTTATTCTTTGTATATTTATAGAAATCTGGAAAACCTGTACTTTAACCTTTAGGTTTATTTTTAGTCTACAACTTTTCTCTTAAATGCTACATGCATAAAAATTGTTAATACGCTTAACTCATCATCATCATCATCATCACAAAAAATGGAAGAGTACTGTGTGCCTTATGCATTAAAAATCTTTTTTTTTCCCATCATGAGCTATAGTTTATAGTTTTGTATTTATTGACTGCATTTGCAGGTTCCCTTAGGATGTAAAATGTATGGAAATATATGTGCATTACTAAAGAAAGAACTAAATTTATTCTTCCACTACAGCACGCTCTACTTTTCAGTTGAGGTTTTTAATTCAACACAGTGCTGAATTAGATGGAGGTAATTTCTTGGTCTATATGTGTGACAAATGCTGAAAGTGACACGAGATTAGGAAATTATTTGAAGTATTTTTACATTTTTTTTATACTCTGTTCCTAAACTAAAAATGATTTTCTTTTATTTTACATTCAAAATCTTTCTTGGGATGAATAAGAAATGATGAATATAATTTTGTGTAATTTAACATAAATAAATGGTACTTACAAAAAATAAAATAGAACCTCCAAATTATATTTTCTCCCAAATGTATTTCACATTAAAAGCAGCTATTTGGATTATGTTTGCTATCAACTATAATATTTCTTAACAATGCAAGTCTAGAATCCTAGGATTTGTGCAAGATTAACAAAATTATCAATAAATATGTTTCACATTTTAGTGATAACAAGGCATTAAAAAAAAAGAAAACATTTTTTTTGCAAGAAATGCAATCAAATATGAGAATTAAACAAATATATCTTCATATCCAAGTATTGCAAAGGTTTAACTGATGGGTCTTGACCTCCCTAGCTATCATTATAATCTCATTTTACATATAACACAGCTGCCAAGCACAATACAATAAAAAATATCCATGATAATGAAAAGAAAGTGGAGATGAAGAAAAAATCATTTAAATCTAGAAAACAACCCAAAGCAGGGCCAGTATTTCAGCATTCATATCTTGTTTACTTCATCAAATCCCAGAGAGATAAAGAGGAAAAAAAAATAAGAGAGATAATTACTTTAATCTGACATTTTTGTAAATTCATAATTTTGGAGTCAGTTTTACAAAAGTCTATTTTTCTTATAGCAATGTCAAATAAAAAATCAAATGAAAGGCTTGGAAAATATGTGCAATCTTGCTTTCTCCTATGAGCGCATGCTTAGAATTCAAGAAGAGGCATATTCTTAGTTGTATGTCTCAGTCACCTTTTCACATATCTGTTCATGTTGACAGACTATGTCATAATACATCAATGGAAAGATCAGCACACAAGAACAAAATAGCATAGGCTGACAGCAAAAAAGAAACTGCTTAAGCTATTATATTTTTTTTTAAAAATAAAATAAAAAAAATGACAACATATTTTTTTAATAATCTCCCCAAAAAATGGAACAAAAGTCTTTCTTTTCATAGAAAAAAAGAATATGAGCATATTTTTTTATTTATTTTTATGGAGTAGTTTGCCATGCAACTATTTATTATTATTATTATTATATCACCAATGGTTATGGGTTCATTACATAACTTGAAAACCTCTTGTCCTGTTCTTTTTTATTTTATTTTTTTATTTACTTTTTCAAAATGCTGTGTAATCTTAGAATTAATCTTAGTCAAATAAAAGAAAAATTCCCTAAGCCCTAAGAAGGCTAGTTATATTAAATCATGAGCATAGCAACCTATGCAGATATTATTCATTTGAAATATAACAATACCTGGAATAAATAATGCCTTTTGCAGCCTGGGGCAACATCTGCCACTTATGCATTAATTCTGTCCCTGTTTGAACAGTTTACAACATATGCACTTCTCTTTTGTCTATTATCCTAGCACTGTGTTATTCCCAAATATTGACATCATCTACTTTTATCTGCACTAACTGCTCTGCATCTTCCTCTTCTCATGCTCAGCTCTATATCTTTCTATTGATTGTCCACATCACTCCAGCAGGTAGCTATCCAGAGACGCTGTCCTGAGAAATAGCTTCCAATGACTTTATACGCACAATTTACACGGAGTTGTTTAAAGAAGATATTAGCCACAAGACAAATCAGTGAGCTTTGTTTAGTCAATACTGCACAATTCAGCTGTTGCCACCCTGTCACATGTTAGTATTTAAAGTCAAGTACCATACCCAATCTGCACATTAGCCCTTGTATTTAGTTTCATATTAAAATAAGACTAGACTTTCACTTTTCTTCTATTTCTGACATTTCTTCAATACTCTTTTACAGCACCTCAATGGACCATATGATAGTAATATTGGTTTAAGTATAAAAACTTGAGATTAAATGCACGGTTTTGACAGTGTCCTTAAATATAATAAATTCAAAGGGAAATACTGTTAAGTCAAAATGGAGTGTTTTTCATTAAGTCCAATCAAATAGTAGACAACAAAGGATCTTTTATTTGGGAATATGAAGTGAAAATGAAAACCAGAAAACCTTTTCTTAGAAAAGGTCTAGCTAAATTATGTTGGATGGAGGTCTCAAGATTGAACCTGGGTGTTTCTTTTGCCAAAATGAATTAAAGTACGATATGGTTTAAAGATTTTTTTTTTTTTTAACTAAGAAGTAGAACCTAATACTTTCTACAGATGAAAATGTATTCAAAGAACATTTTATTATGAAAATATTTCCCAATAAAGGTTGCATATAAGCAAATTATAAACCACAGATTTGCTTTCATTACAAGAAAGAGATTGAGAATGGGAAAAAAAGGTTTTTCATTACTTATATTCTCTAAATTATTAGAGAATTCCCATAGGTACTGTTTACAAAGCATTTGGTCTCTGCAGCATTTGAAGTAAAAAAAAAAAACATGAAACAGAAATATAATTACTTGCATTTCTGGTTTTAGAGTCAGAGAAAAATGGCTTCTATTTTGTTGTTGAAAAAAGTACAAATTTAAGTGTATAAAATTAACAAATCATACAATTCATTGTGGTGTTGCACTAAAATTGTAGGATGAAATAGACCAAAGACAATTATGCACAATGATGAATTGTGGTTTATACAGAAAAAAAAGGAGAAAAATATTCTCTTTAACTTGGGGATTTACTAAAAAAAACTCTAATGCATATAGAACAAATGCCAATATCAATTAGAGCTTATATGCTTTTTAAGGAGAACTCCAGAGAAAGCAGGACATGCATAACAATACCTTTGAGAGACTTCTCAGTAACCAAGAGAAAAAAACGACACTAATGAATAACCAGAATTTACAATTAAAATTCTCCTACATCCATGGATTTTCTGAGGTAATGTGGTTTTGCTAGCTTTGCTGGTAGAATGCTGTAAAACATAGGAACAAGTTGGCTGGAAATAGATATGAAAACAATTGTGATAAAAAACAGATCTGTGAATCACCCTAGTGAATTAAATGGGCACTTATTTAATTTTTATCTATGATTAATTTTTTAATTAGTTTCACAAATACCATTTTACATAAGGTGCAAACATGTGCTGAATGCACACAAATGCAAGCCATTCATAGTTTCCCACTGAGACATATAACCACAAGGACATCTAATTTTAATAAAGAATGATTCAAAGAGAATATACTTTCCAATACCGATATCTATATCTTAAATATTCTTATGGGAGCATTGTCTTTATTCTTCTCAACTGGTGTTAATATTTATTTTTGTATTATGTATCCTCTGAGTGAAATGTTGCTGCATTACAGACAATAATAATAATAATAACAATTATGAGATTTTCAGCACTGCCCAAATAAAAAAGAAATACAGTAGACAGGTCTGTATTTCAGTAGCACAAGCTTTAAGAGACTGGGAAATGAAAAAAATATATGCCTGCTATATACCCCTAAGAATGGTTCCTGAAAAGGCCTCAGTGAGAGATATGGAGGAATAGTATTTATTTATTCATTTAAGCAAACAAAACATGAACTGTTTTACACACACACACACTTTATATATCATTTGTTTTCAAGTATCTCAAATATGACCATAACCATTAGGATCATTAGGATATATTTTCATAACTAAAGTCTTTCTATAATAAAATTGAGGCTAAATAACATAATAATAATAAAGCAATCATATGTGCCGAGTGCATCTAATTATAATTAATGATAAAAACCTATTTTTTTTAATGAAAGCATTCAGGACGCCTCAGGAACTAACCTACAGGACATCACATGTTTGTTTCTTGTGAAGCCAGAGGTGATTCACCATAATTTAATGATTTAACTAAGGTTGCAAAAATGTGAATAATCAGTTTGCAAGGCCTGTGTTTATCCTTCATCTAAATATTACTCCAGGCTAACTAATTAGTCTAAATATGTATATTATTAATGAATATCAAGAGACAGAGTGAACAAAATGATTTCTGCAATTTCATTTTCAACATCTAAGCTTCTCAGTTGTGTTCCTCCGAATGGGAGATCACCGTGGGTTAGCTAAGGTTTCTGAACCTCTGGTAGAAAGTGACACTGAAAGATGACCGGTCTAGGCTCCGATATACATCTTCTCTCACATTTATCTCATACTGGTGCTTATAGAGCAGCCTTTCCCCCTCTAAGATTCTACAGGGAACAATTCAGAAATACCAAGGAGAGAACAAAACATAAGCAGAGAGGAGAGAAATAACTGCACATTCAAGCTGCACAAAGGCAGGTGTGGTGTGGGAATACCTTATGTTTGTATTGTCTGGTGCTGTTTGCTGTGAAGAGGGGAGGAGGGCTAGATTCTATGGACCTAGCATATATTTGCTTATTAATGTAAGTAAATGCAATAATAACTAAGAAATACATCCTTAGGTTTAATGTTCTTAGGTAGATTTAAAACCATGTTTCTTTATATTTAGTTTAGCATTTATTTGCAAGTGGAAGCATTTATTTCTGTGTCTTGTGAGGGGTGTGTGGTTACCTCAAATGTAAATTAATGAGATGGGTTAATAATATATAAAGTGAACCCCCCATATTAATGAGTCATGCACTCTTACTATAAACTATAAATTAATAAAACATTACATTCTAATGTGACATATGTATCAGCATATGATTCCTTTGCTTTTACAATAGTCCAAAAATGTACTTAATAAATGTTGCATTGTATTTATTTTTAGAATGTCTATGTTTTTTTATAAGTTTCAGCCTTATATGGACAGATCAACAATCTTTGCTGTGAAAATATTCCCAGTGGCACAAAAAGTTAATGTTTCTGGTTTAAATACTTTCTGTTTAATTCAGCCTGCTGATAATGAATTGATAAAACTGTCATTGCGAAGCCTCAGTTTTAATACTGGGTTTTCTCCTTTGATGCCTCAACACATAATCTCAGACGTGTAACCACAGATTTTTTTTTTTTTTTGACAAATGTCATTCAGCATTAGGACACCAATTTCTCAAAGAGGCATATTCCTACCATTGTAACTAATTATTTGCCTTGCTACTGACAATTTTACAAAACAGAAAATGAATATAATTTTAATATTTACAATATTTTCATAATGGAAATTGTATTAAAACAAAATAAACATACCTACTAAACAACTAAATGATCAAACAGTTATCAGTGAAACAGTTTATCTATTGATGTGTATTAAGGCCTATAAACAAATTATATATATATGATCAGAATGCAGATGGTTAAATAAGTTAGTAATTATACCTAATATTACTTATCTCCAGTATTATATTTTAAAAAAAAAATCTCATTCATTTAGATATTTAGGCTTTAGATAAAAACAGAACTATGTGTAGTATGATTGCTTAAATTTGTTAAATACATGAAACTCAAATTTTCTTTGAGAGATTCCAGTCATATGTTATAGAAGATTTTACAGGATTAAACATCTGCATCTACTTTTGCAGAAAAAAAGGATGTCCACCATATAAAATCATGTACAAAGTTACAAAGAGATTGTTTATAAAAGGGACAATGACCCTTAACTGTGCCAATTTAAAAATAAATTTAGTAAAGTCATATTAACCCTTCAGTGTCACTGCAAAGGAGTACATCATAGTTAAAACATACATTAAAGTTATTGTTTTCAGCATATTTTCTCATTCTTGTGCCCTTAAAAACCACGGTATGTGCACTGAATGTTTATTAAACGAACTCAATATATACAGTGAGTTTCAACCATCAAAATTCCTTATATTACCTTTTCGTGACTACTCCAGTTTTCTTGTCCTCGCTATCCGTTGGCCCTGCTTGATTGCATAAAGCAGATCTTTTGAGTATGATTACTTTCTAGCCCTAAATAACCCTTTATGTGCCAGAGGGGACAATAACGCATTGTTAATGCTATGAACATTTTGGCAATGAAAGGGTATGTCTCTATGTACTGGCAGAGAATATTTAGAAAGTATGTTTTTCTAAATAAACAAATGTAGAGCATCTTATAATGATTACATCATCTGCTATGGACATCTATAGAATTAAACAAGTATAGTAAATAATGAATATTGAAGTTGGAAAATACTGTACAGTGTTTACTTGTAAAGTCAAAGACTGAAGTATTGGTAATTTACTTTTGAACAAAACAAACACCAGCAGACCATCAACTTTATAAAGATTGGGCTTTTGAAAAGGGTATGAGGGCATCACGAAAATAATACTGTTTTTAAACAGGAGCTCTATATAGAAAAGGTGTAGTTACATTTGATGGTGAGAAGATAGGATCAAGAAAATGCTTTATCTTGACTCGACAAAAGGCTTTGGGCCTAATTATTTTTAAGTACAATCCAGCCAGCATCTTCTCATGCTTAGCTGCACTCAGTGACACTATTTGTGATGCCCAGTCTGCTGAAACTGAGCAGGTTGCTGTCAGTTTAAAAATGACTATAATAAAAGTGACCATGAAGATGGATCTTGTGATTTTGCGTTTCTAATCAGTCATCTGTGAAGAACACTTTTGCTTTGATTCAGCAGACTGGTGACAGCCATGATTGATAGTGCATAAGGATAAAAAAAGGTTATTAACTGTCTTCCTATTAAATTCAATGTATTACCCCTTTAGGTGCATCTCATACTTTAAGAACTTGCTCAGGTAAAGTCATAAATGGAGTCCCAAAACAATGTATCCATTTAGCAGTTAAGGATCTAAGAGTGTATTTGGAAGGCAATATGATGTTAACCACGTTTGGAAACTTCTCAATATTCATGTAGTGCATTAACACTTTTTTTGTCTACAGTGAAAGAATAATTTAAAAGGAGCAACAGTTTCAAAATAATGCAGACATTTTACCTCTAGTATCACATTTTAATTTTCCAATAAAAGCGCTCGCTAGTAACATCTTAGCTTATAGATATTAACCTATCTATTTCATATACTCAAAAATATCAAGGAAGAAAATGTATATGTATTTCTGAATAAACACAAGACTATTCTTTACACTCTGTCCAGAGGTGATGCATTGAACACTGCTTCTCCATTTCCCCTCTAAATATTCTCCTGCACTTATGTCTGTCACACTATTTAAAAGGTCTCCAGGTGCAATGAAAGTAGCATAGACTGTGCCAATTAAGAATCCATGCAATTTGTTTAATTAGTCCTTCACTAAAAACAAAAATCCAACAATTTACTTCAAGCTGATACTTTCTATCATTTACTTACCTAACAGTGTATAAAGGTTAGTTTACTCTTTCTTGCTATTGTTTTTGCACCAATTAATAATTGATATATTACAGAGTCCCTAATAGTTAAAAAAAAAAAAACAGAAAACTACAATGGACAAGTAAATCATTTGTCTTTTTAACTATCTTTAATATTTGTGGACTAGTAACTTTTTCCCCCTGGACCAGTAACTTTTCTTTCTTGACAAATAAACTATGGGATATCCCACCCCCCCTTTCTTCAGAAATCACAAACACAGAATAGAGTAAATAAATATAATTATGTGAATAAATAGAGATTTGTAAATGCTTCCCCCATCTTATTGCACCTCAGATAACTGTTACCTGGAAGTGTATAGTAACACCTCTCTGCTATTCATTAGTGGGTAGCAGTTCTCTGTGGGGCACTATGATGGGGAAAGGCCACTACAATCCCTATATTTGTGAAATGTTTGGCTTTATAATATTAAGGTATATAATTCCGCATCCAGGTGGCTTCCCTTGAGGCTGTTTATAATTACTGTATCTTGTACTATACTCTGTAAAAATTAAATGATACATATTTATTTAAAAGCTGTATATTGGTTAGATCCTAAATATAATCTTAAAAACAGTCGGCTAGATTACGAGTTTTGTCGGTAAGGCTGTGCGGTGCTAACGATCAGTTTTCCCTCACCGCTCACCTACAGACAACGCTGGTATTACAGGTTTTTACAAACCCGGCAGAAAAGTGATCGGAGAGCAAAATTTTGCTCCACATCTCACCTCAATACCAGCGCTGCTTACGGTAGCGGTGAGCTGGCTAAACGTGCTCATGCACGATTTCCCCATAGGAATCAATCGGGGAGAGCCGGCTAAAAAAAAACTAATATCTGCAAAA
>CAJPDP010329743.1:0-11865 GCA_905336975.1 Bombina variegata variegata
TTTTTTCCCCCCTGATATTTCTCCTACTGTTCCTTGTTACCTCGGCAGAATGACTGGGGGATGAGGGAAGGGGGGGAGGTATTTAAGCCTTTGGCTGGGGTGTCTTTGCCGCCTCCTGGTGGCCAGGTTCTGTTTTCCCACAAGTAATAAATGCAGCTGTGGACTCTCCCTGTATCGCAAGAAAGGAAATTATCTGGTAAGTCATAATTTTATGTTTTTTGGTCATATATTCGGATTTATAGGTAAAAAAAATATTTTTGTATCTTTCGAGCAGTAGTCTAAGGTGCACTATCATCTGCTTATCAGTGCAGGTGCACTAAATCTCTTTCATAATAAACTTCTGTGGGGACGTACAGTAAAATTCATGTCTGATAGCACTTGAGCAAAGTTGCATAGATGCATAAGCAATGGGGTTCTATCGTCAAATTTGATTTGTTCTATTGGTGTTTTTTGTTGAAAGCTAAACCTAGGTAGTGTCATATGCTAATTTCTAAGCTCTTGAAGGCCGCTTCTTCAGTGCATTTTAACAGTTTTTTTTTTGTTTTACAGCTAGACAGTGCTAGTTAATTTGTGCCATAAATATATAACATTGTGGTCATACGACTTCCCAATACTTCTGTCATCTAATTTGCTTCATTCTCTTGGTATCCTTTGTTGAAAAGCATACCTAGGTAGGCAGTGATACACTACTGGGAGTTAACTGCTGATATCTAGAAAATGCAGAAGATGGACACGGAGGTAAATTAATCCTTACGTTTATTCAGCAGTCACCAAACAAGGATAAAAACGAGGAAAGACCATACCAGTCTTACGCGTTTCGGCTGTGTATCGCCTTACTCATAGACTGATGTCTTTCCTCTTACACATACAAGACCTTTATACACATCAATGCAATCCGATAGGTCAAGGTGATTCACTTAGATTTAAAGAAGTATACACATTTCAGAATCTGGACAGGTAATATTGTTACAATGCTGTGCACATTCTAAAGCATCCCTAACCGTATTTACACTATATAATATGATGCATATTTGCACAATTAACTGATTATATATAGCTTTTTCTCCATGACAGAAAGCTTTACAGCATAATATGAAACAACTTAGTCTGTCTCCATATATACAAAATAATAATACATAAAAAAGGAGGGCAATTTATTTTACATTTCATGTCATATAACCTGGAAGTACACAGAACATCTGTGTATGTATTGCATTATTGATTATTCCTATTATATGATAATTTCACTATATATAACCTAAAGGTACAGAGGAGCCTTATAATTGCCAAAAGTTAATGATATCAGCTTCAATATTGAAGCACTGTGGAACCCTCGTTTGTAGGGTATATATCTCAGAAGGCTTCCCTTTTGGCCAATAAAGCAAGCAATATCACCATCTCTTAGAGGTTTCCTCACCTTCTCAATTATACACCATTTAAAGGTATTTGTTTGATCCTGGTGTTCATTATTAAAGTGGGAAGCTAAGGCAAAACAATGTATAGAATTGTCTTTCATTTAAATGTTCTCGTATGCGTTCACAGGTTTCTCTAATAGTGCGATCCACTTACTGTAATTTGCAAGTTTGGCACCAAGCAAGGTACACTGCATATGTAGTCCTACAATTAGTGCAGGAATCAAGTGTAAACACCTTTTGCGTTTGATTGAAATGTTTTACATATCATGGCATGCATACATGCCTTGCATGTTCTCCCACTGCATTTATAGTGCCCTTTACATGTGAGCCATGTTGAACTGGTGGATTGTTTGTTAGACCAGGTCATGCTAGGAGCCAAGATATTACCTAGTGTCTTGTTTCAGCGGGTCACAAACTGACAGCCTTCTCTAATGTTAGGGACTAAATCATCATTTCCTAAAAGAATAGGGAGATGTATTTTGACAATATCACAACCCTTAGTATTGAGATGAATACATACTGGCAAAAACTATTTTTTTTTTTTTTTTTTTTTTATCCTGTACATGTTTGCTGCCACTAAGCAAGGGTGGTATTTCCATATCGTTAACTGTTGTACATGCCCTTTCAATTACATGGCTGGAATAGCCCCTTTGAGATAGACACATTTTTAAGTCATTACTTTCTTTTAAAAAATCAGATTTATCTGAGCAATTAGATTTAAATCGTACAAACTGTTCTTTGGCTACGCCAAATTGGCAATGTTTTGGATGAGAGCTTTTGGCATGCAGAAGGGTTTTAGAGGATAAAAGGTTTTCTATAAAGGTTAGTAGTAGCATCACCAGTTACAGAATCTCCTTTTAGTAAAAGATCAAGGTATGCTATCTCTTATCTATGTTATAGGAAAAATTAAGATTACACTCATTTTGGTTCAGATATTCAATAAATGGCTCAATATTTCCTGACCATACAAATAATAAATCGTCAATGTATCGCTTGTATATGACAATCTGCTCACGTAATTGATTTCCATCTCCAAAGACAGGGGACAGCTGCCACCAACCCATAAATAGTTTGGCATAGGACGGGGCAAACTTCGCCCTCATAGCTGTCCCCTGCCTTTTGGATGTAGAAATCATAATTGAACTGAAAATAATTATGATTGAGCAAAACCTCCAATACTTGTAAACTTTTTTTTTTTTTTTTTTTTAGATCAGATGAATAATAAGTAAAATGGTCCAAAAAATATTTTATAGCATGTATACCAAGTGGGGTTTAGTGGTATAAAACCCTACAACATCTACTGTTAACAATATATTTACAGTATTCCATCTGATCTCTTGAATAAAAGAAAGCAAGTGTTTAGTATTTTTAACAATGATGGAAGTAAGTCTACTAAAGGTTTTAGGAGGGTGTCTAACCAATTTGAGAGATTTTCAAAAAGAGAACCAATACCGGCCATGATAGGTCTACCTTTGACTTGTTCAAGTGACTTGTGTACCTTTAGAAATAAATGAAATATAGGCATCACTGGATTAGGGGTATATAAATAATCATATGTAGATTAATCAATAACGCTAAGTTCTAGGCCATCATCAAGAAGATCCTTAAGTATATGCTTAAATATTGCTGTAGGATCAGAATTTAATTTAACATAGGCTGTAGTATCAGTTAGTTGCCTTAGAGCTTCAATATCATAGTCAAATCTATTCATGATCACCACATTGCCTCCTTTATCCGCTTGACGTATGATCAAGTTTTTTCTAGTTAGTAACAATTTAATTGCATCTCTTTCACTCACAGAAAAATCTGATGTTCTATTGGAGTTGTGTTCTGAAAATAATATTAGATCTTCCTCTACTTTATTATGAAACGTATCTAAAAATATACCTCTAACCCGTGTAGGGTAAAAATTTGACTGAGGCAAAATGCCTATGAGTTTTTTGGACTGGAAAATGAAGAGGATTCAACCTCCAGTTCAAACAGAGAAAAAGTATCTGCTGTCGTGATAAAGTCTGCTCCATTTTGGATATTGAATGGAATGGCTACATTCTTATTGGACACATCCCAGATTTTTACTTGTTGAGTATCATTAGAAAAAAACTTCCTCAATGTGAGGTTGTGAACAAATCGATTCAAATCCAATATAGTCTCGAACAGATTGGAGGTAGTTGGGACAAATCCCATTCATATTTTATGGGACATAATACTCATATGCTAAATCACTTGAAACTGATGCAGTAATAACTGTAAAAAGCGGACTATCACTTGAGCATTTCTATGTAAAAAAGGAAGATTTTACCTTATAAGACCTAAATTGATGTCTGCCCATATATATGCCTCTTGTCATTAACTCGCCTGATGTGCTTATTTAGTTCCCAGCAGTGCATTGCTGCTCCTTCAACAAAGGATACCAAGAGAATGATGCAGATTTGACAATAAAAGGAAGCTGTTCCTTTAATGCAGAAATTATAGTATTGGGTGCTAACGATTAATATTATGAAGCAAAAAAGTGTTGGCTCACACATGGTGTGCTGCTTGCTCCTTCAACAAAGGATATCAAGAGAATGAAGCAAATCTGATATTCAAAGTAACAATTTAAAAGTTTTTAAAATTGTATTCGCAATCATTTGGGGTTTATGTCCCTTTTTTAAGATCTATTTCTCAGCTTTGTATGTTGAATTCTAACATTTTTTGCTGCGAAGAAGAGGCGTTCTCTCTGCTGACACAAATTCACAGTTTTGAGAACTACAAAAGCAAGAATATGTGATCTATATAGAAAAAATGCCCAAAATATCCTCACAGAAACCTCTAGAAGAGGACAACATTGCAAATGGATTAGTAGAATTAATTTTACTTTAAAAAAAAAATGAATGAACATTACTGTCATGAATATTCAGCCACATAAAAATAGAGCAAGTATGCTCATACTTTAAACAAAAAGATGAACCAATGACACTACTATAGGGTTAACGTTAAACCTCAGTAGAAACCCTTTATTATACCACAGGAATTCTGTATTTTAAATTAATATCGGGTGAGGGTGCTAGTTTATTAGAACATTGGATATTTATTAGAACAACAAGGAGAAACTTATTCTTTATAAGAATACACAAAATAGCTCTCGAGGTTACTAGCTTGTCAATCAAAATGTCATAGGACAGCATGTGATAAATGAACTTGTGATACTAAATTAAAACATAACTTTTATTCAATAACTTGTAAAATTAGGAAATAATTAAAACCACACTAAGGTCACCTTCTGTAGTCGAAATTATGTTATAAACATCAATTATGTCAGGTCTAATGTACAGATGGAGCTATATACGAGTTTGAGTTGGTATCACTAAAAACAAGGTTATAAATCTCTGCAGGCGTCCTGCAGTTTTAAGAGGTTAAACAACATTTGTAAGGTCTGTTACTATCCCTAAAAGGTATATTAACGATATTAAGTCGCAGCTGTTTGGATGAATTAATAATCTAGGATTTATATTGGGATGAAAGTACAATTGTTATAAAGTAGTTTTATTCTGTACTTGTCATAATAGTGCATAAAGATTAATTTCCAAATTTGTAGTGTACTGTGTTAACGGTACTTATGTTACTTTATAACCTTTTCCATCAAAATTTAGAATGATTGGTATTGTTTAATATTCAGAAATGTAGACGATCGTAGATTAGTTAATATCAATAGTTATATTTAGTATAATCTACAACAGCTTCATACATTATATCAGTACATTCTAAATAGAGTTGTTACAAGTTTTGTTTAATTTAGGTCACAACTGTTTGGGTTCAACAGGCTGTATGGTGTTATACTAAAGTAAACACTCGAATAGTGGTATATTTAACCTCACACAGTCTTATAGGTAAAAGTACAGCCTATATCTTAGGAGTTATGAGTATTTGCGGCTTCGTTGGTTTTAATGTTCCGCTAATAGTCTGCGGTTTTTGCTACTAAGATATCCTTAGGTATAATACAGCGTTTATGGTTAGCTGCTTACAAGACCCAGGTTAACAGATCAGTGACAAAAATGATAATGTTAATAAGACTCTAATTCCAATATTATAATATCATGAAAAGCCTGATCCTAATATTAAAGAATTAATTTATCTGCTACATTTAAAAGGTTGCTAAGTGCTCACTAAAACCACAGGAGCTCCTAGGACTCCTCACCAAGACCCTAATCTTCCTGACATGTTTTGCCGTTACCTGACATACTTTATTTAACCCCTTGAGTGCTAACAACGGCTCTAAACCTTCGCAAATTGTCAGGTGCTAATGACGGCTCAGAGCCATCGCTAGCACTCTCCCACCTTGAGGGACATCTGGGGGCTCCCACCCGCTCCTACCCCGGGGATCTGGCCTGCATAGTGACAGGCATCGCCGGGGCTTTATGTTTCGTGCAGTGACGTCATGCGCAATAACGTGATGATGTCACCGCACAACTTTATTTAAAAAAAATACAATAGATAGTATAGGGAAATGGGCATGCTACTTAGAAGCCTGTAGCGCAGGCATCTAAGCAGCTACAGACCCCCAAGACCCATCGTTGGAAAGGTAATCCCCTAACCTTTCCAATGATATAAGTATTGGAGATCTGGAAAAAAAAGTTAAAAATATATATATTTAAAAAAAAATTAAACCCTCAAATCCAGCTTAGCACCCAAGTGGGAAAGTGCTTAGCACTCAGAGGGTTAATCTAAGGGATACACAGTTGAATGGCTAAGAAATGACACAACATTCACATGAGACAGACGAATTTATAAACTTGGACGGAGTCTGGCATTTTTCTGGCGTTTTAACAGCCACAATGGAAAAAAGATTTAATATGGAATTTGAGCACCTTGGGGGGATTTTGTACAAGTCCCTGCAAGTTTTTAAATGTAACCCTATGAGGTTGACTGACCGCTGATTTATCTGTCTTAGATATACAATGAGTGATTGTTATATTGTTGTGTCTTTCTTGCTAGGCATAATACAGTAAAAGGATTTGAAAATCCTAACATTTTTCTTCTGTGATTCAGATAGAGCGTACAGTTTAAAAAAGTTTGCTTCGTTCCCATGGTGTTAAAGAGATACCTAGGTACTACATTAACAGGAAATAGTGCTGCAATCTAGTGTTTTTGTAAATGGATAACATTCTTGCAAAATTGCTGCCAAACAAAAGATACCAATAAAATGTGATAACGGATGTAAATTAGAAAATTGTTTAAAATTGTATGTTCTATCTGAATCATTAAAAAGAAAATGTAGGTTTTGTATCCCTTTAATTATATTTATCACGTCTTTCTCTGCAGTGCGACTGCGTAAGGTATTTGTGTCTATACTTTTTAGTGTTCTAGTTTAAAATTGTCAGATTTGGTACCATATTTTAGATTTAGAAATCTTGCAGCCAACTACCCAATCTAGTGTGTGCATATAAAGACTGCAAAATTTGATGGTAGAAGTGAATTGGAAATTGTTTTAAAACTGCATGCTCTATCTTATTTTGACTTGAGTGTCCTTTTTAAATTCACTTCTATTTTCAAATTCTCTTTGTTATCTTGGTATGCCTTGTTGAAATAGAATTTCGCACATAACCTGCACTAGTGCGAGCTAGTTGCTGATTGGTGCCTAAATACATTTGTCTCTTGTGATTGGCTAACTAGATATGTTTATCAAGCTGCCAGTAGTGCAATGCTGTCCCTTCAGCAAAGGATAACAAGAAAATGAAGCTTATTTGAGCTTTTCCACACACCAGTGAATCGGCTCCAAAGGGTAACATTACATGCTGGGGAGTGATTTTCTGTATGGAAAATAGTTTGAGTTCTTATTGACTATGAGAGAAAAGAGAACCAGCGAGTCTCTAGGTGTGTAATCAAAAAAACAACTTTATTCAAAAATGGAGTTAAAATGATACAATGGTTAAAAGTCCAAGCCTGGAATAGCGTCTTACGCGTTTCGGCAGGTCTCTGACTTAATCATAGACTAAAGCAAGCTTTTTACAAATGCATAAAAAATATTTAGCTTTAAATCTCCTACTCTTCTCCCCCCCCCCCATATCTTCTGAAGGTGAGCAGCCTTGTATTATGTTTTTCAGCAGGGTTCCTGACTGTTTGCAAAATGTTCACACAGCTCTCATTTCACAAAAATGCAAAAATGTTATGGTCTTGAACAGACTGCATATAAATGTATTTTAATTATCTCTTTGTACTGCAGTATAGCTGGATAGGACAGTGGTTTCAACCCAAAAAGGGGACTTTGGGTGCCATGGACTTAGGTGGTGCTTCGACCCAAATTACCTTTGAAACTAAGGACGCTATTGAGGACCCACAGAATGAGGTGAACCTACGACTGTATGGCCAATCATACAGAGTGTACACTCACAGCTTCCTGTGTTATGGGAGGGACCAAGTACTCAGGAGAGTCAACTCCAAAATTTTTAAGGTAAGAAAAGTAGACGTGTACTATATTCTTCTTCTTAACATGGTTTTTAGAACGCAAAACACCACGTTGGAAACTGAAAGAAAAATACAAGACCGGAAAAAAATATAAAGGGTACATTAATTCGTTCTGATTGGTCAACATCCTATATAAAGTTAAGATTTATTATGTTTAGCCGCTTATAATAAATTTAACTAAAAAATTTATTCTTACATTTTTGTCTCAGCACACTGGTCTCCTTTACCCCAGCCTACCAGTCCTGGAAGCAATCCTAAAAAAACTAGCTTCTCAAAAAATAATATAGTGATATATAAATACAACTTTAATAAATCATATGAAGCTACAATTTTTAACATCATTTTATACATTTCATGGTTATAAATCTCAAACAGAAAACCTCTGTTTGACATGAGGCATTACATAATTGTAATCGCTGTCATTGTAATATATATAGGTGAGTTTTCCATCTCTTAGCCAATAGCCGTGCTAGCCTACGGCATAATGCCGAAGGGCAATCGTGACTATAGGCTAAGAGGTGGAAATGTTACCTCTTTAAAAAAACTGAGCTGTACTTTGGGCGGATGTAGGTGCTTAGGTTAGGGCTGAAGCCTTGGCTAAATAAAGGTACCTATTCATCAGTTTTTTTTCAAACTAATAAATTAAGATCACCTTTATTTTTAGTGATGGTAAATTCTAGCATTTCAAAAACGCTAGGATTTACCATCACTTTAATACAGGGTGTCTAAGTAAACCCCAGCAATGTTTTTAGAAAGAAAACGATTCATATCAGTCTGGGCTTTAAATAGTGATTCAAATGTTTATCAATGGTAGTCTCAAACATACAAAAAGGCATATGTGTAAGTTGATAAAAAAAAAATTTAAAAGATATTGGACATACTATCCTATGTTTATTCAAAATGCAAATTAAATAAAGTCACCTGGAACTGGTCTTCATACAAATGAGAGGCGAGCACACTTGTGAAATATACAATAATGTCCACCATCTTAACAACTGTCCGAGCCCACTAGCAAGGCTTCAAATATGAATTTATTTATTTATTTATTTATTTCTCTCGCTCTTTCTTCTCTCGCTCTTTCTTCTCTCTCTCTGGCTCTCTCGCTCTCTCTTTTCTCTCTCTCTCTCTCTCTTTCTCTCTTTCTCTTTCTCCTTCAATAATAATAAACCTGTTCAAAGGATACCTAACACCAAAGGTTCAATTGAATTCACAGTCTTTAACCGATGCAGCTGTCTTGTAGTAAACCCATTATCAGTTTAACTGGAAGAAGTATCTAAAAAAACAAACACAAGAGCGTCCCCCAACTCAAAGAAAGTACATTTATTGTTTTAAAAGACATGCTAAAAAGTGCACTTACAAAGTTAAAAATCTTAGGAGCTTTAAAATCGCATACTCAGGTGAGGAATGTCTGTATGTGAACCTGGTATTTCCGACAGCCGGCGTGCAGTACTGTTCTGATAGAACATTTCTGCCCTTGAGAAAGTCCACAACAGTGCAGACGAAACACGTAGAGTAATACAGCTACGGACAATTTGCTAATACTTCACACAAGATGCTGAATGCTTAAGCTGTGACGTAGGATTTCCAGGTGGATTCAGAGGAACTCTCAGAAGGAAAGAAGACAGTACTGCACGTCGGCCGCCGGAAATACCAGGTTCACATACAGACGTTTCTCACCTGTTTTGTGATTTTAAAGCTCTTGCCATTTTTAAATTTGTAAGTGCACCTTGTAGTGTGTCTTTTAAACAATAAATGTACTTCCCTTGATTTGGGGATGCGCTTGTGTTTCTTATGTTTTTTTTTTTTAGATACAGTGGATACCATGCTGGAACAGGAAAGGCCCTTCCCCAAAGTGTTTCCACAAAGTTGGAAGCACCTAACTGTCTAAAATGTCTTTGTAACCTGCAGCATTAAAATTACCCCTCACTGGAACAAAGGGACATATTCAAAATCCTGAAAACAAGGGCCCCAGACCATTATCCCTCCTCCTCCACCAAATTATACAGTAGGCACTATGCATTCCAGTAGGTAGCGTTCTCCTGGCATCCGCCACACCCAAATTCTTCTATCGGACTGCCAGATAGTGAAGCGCGATTCATCACCCCAAAGAACACATTTCCACTGCTCCTGAGTCCAATGGCCACTCCAGCCAACACTTGACATTGTGCATGTTGAGGTGAGGCTTGTGTAAGTTGCTCAGCCATGGAAACGCATTTTATGAAGCTTCAAGAACACCGTTCTTGTGCTGATGTTGCTTCCACAAGCAGTTTGGAACTCTGTAGTGAGTGATGCGACAGACAAGATAATTAAAGGGATAGGAAAGGCAAAATTAAACTTGCTTGATTCATATAGAGCATGTATGTTTAAGACACTTTTAAGTTAACTTCTATTTTCAAATGTGCTTCGTTCTCTTGGTATCCCTTGTTGAAAAAGAATATGCATCTATCCCACACTAGTGGGAGCAGCTGCTGATTGGTGCCTGCCCACATTTGTCTCTTGTGATTGGCTGCCAGTAGTGCAGTGCTGTCCTTCAGTAAAGGATAACCAGAGACTGAAGCAAATTTGATAATAGAAGTAAATTGAAAAGTTGTTTAAAATTGTATGTTATATCTAAATCATGAGAGAACATTTTGGGGTTTCCTGTCCCTTCATTGCTTTAGCATTTGACGACCCCACTCTGAGTTTTCGTGGTCTACCACTGTGGGTGGGCTTTTGCTCCTAGACGCTTGCACTTCACAATAATAGCACTTACAGTTGACCAAGGCAGATCTAGTAGTGCAGAAATTTCACAAACTGACTTGTGGCATCCAATGACAGTACCAAGTTTAAAGTTTTTAAGCAAAATTTTACAGGGAAATGAAATCCAAAATGTTTCTTTCATGATTCAGGTAGAGCAAACAATTTTAAACAACTTTCCTATTTACTTATTTTATCTAGGAGCAGCAATGCACTACTGTGAGCTAGCTGAGCACATTGGGTGAGCCAGTGAGTAGAGGCATATATGTGCTGCCTGTAATCTGCAGCTAGCTTCCTGCAGAGCATTACTGCTCCTGAGCCTACCTAGGTATGCTTTTCAACAAAGGTTACCAAGAGAATAAAGCAAATTATATAGTAGAAGTAAAGAAAGTAATGATCTATCTGACTTATGAAAGAAAAAAATTGGGTTTATTGTCCCTCTAAGTTCTGTAACGTAAATTTGCTGTAAATTGTCTGGCCCAGGTTACATACTACACAGTGATTGGTCACAGTCACATCTGATAAGCTAAACATACCCACCAGGCATTTTATAAAGGTTATAGCAGATGTGCAGAGCTTTGCTAGCTTTACATTATTTTACAACGTATTCTTTAAAGGTCCATTAAATACAGTAGCGTTGTACAATTCACAAATTCACAATAAAAATACAATGTAAGAACATTTACTCTAAATTTCAAATTATTAGTAGATTTTGTTTCTCACATTTCAAACATTTCTTCTATTTCCCCGCCCACTGTATCATGTGACAAACATCAGCCAATTATAGACTCATATACGTATACACTGTGAACTCTTGCACATGCTCAGTAGGGTAGCTGGTACCTCAGAAAGTGTAAAAGCTATATCTGCTAGCTCTATCTGAATCATGACAATTTAATTTAGACTTTAGTCTCTATTAAGCTGCTAACCACAGATAAGCATAGCATTTTAAGAAATATTCCAATCTACTTTAATTATAAAAATCACTTCTCATTGTATTCTTTGTTGAAGGACATACCTAGACGAGTAGCAGCATGTGTTTGGAGAACTACAGGTCAGCTATTTTTCAATAACGTTTTTGACCACTAGATAACAGCAGGCATTCCACAGTGTACAACTATTAAAGGGCCAGTAAACCTAGAAAATAATGTTATTTAATTCTGCACATAGCGCAGAATGATATAACATTATATTAGTGCTAGCTTTATGCAACATAATATTGCGGTTACATGTTTATTAAAAAAGAGGGTTTTTCAGACCCGCCCTCTGTGCT
>CAJPDP010329846.1:0-12262 GCA_905336975.1 Bombina variegata variegata
TTTGTGCTGAGACCTGTTTCTTGTGAGGATCTAGCATACTTTCTATCTGAGGGTCTGCTGCTTTTAGGTATTGATTCAAGGTTGTAGATTTGAGAGGCTTCTCCATTATAATTGCTCTCTTGCAGGGCATCACAACATACTTAACAGTAATCTGATTAAGCACCTGTAGTTTGGTGAAAAAGTTTTCAGTGCTGGTATTTTATGAAACACAACTTTGTTTATCCCACACTAGCAGTGGCTGGATTTAATGCAGGAAATCTGTGGATTGTAGATATGTTCTTATAATTGCTCTCTGGGAGGCAGGGCAGATGGCTGCTATAGTGGTGTTAGGGATTATTTTATATTCAACCCTATCTGTTTTTGTGCAAAAGTCCCTTATTTATTTATCCTTTTTAAGCCTGCAGGCAGCCTGTCTTGTATAGGCTCTGTTTAATGTTGTTGCGATTTTAAGTTATTAATTTAATTTATTAGTAGGTAAGGAGGGTGGGAATCCTAGATGAGTAAGGCAGTTTGGTCACCAATGCACTCAATTTATATTGCAAGAAGGGTAAAATAGATCTGTCATGCAGATGTCACTTTACTTAAGTTATAATAGGAGATTTACCATAAGTTCCACGTCTCCTATGTAAAGGGAGGCTTGCTTCTGCTCTGTTCCCCTGTATTTCTCCTGCCTGAGGTGATTTTAGGCCATTATAGCCAAGGCCCTGTATGATTGCGGCTCCTACACAGTTGCACTTGAGGCCTCCAGCGGTCCGTGAGTCAGGCAGAGGCCCAGTCCGCTCCCTGGCGGGAGGTTGTGAAATCAAGCATTGAATCTATGCTGCTCCAGCTCCCTTTAATCGGCTAACGCCGAGAGCCTGCTAATGTCCTTTCCAACAGAGGGAGTCGAAGGAGTCTTTTCCCTTTTCGGTCTGCTGCGCTGGTTGTAGGACGCAACCCAGCTAGGATTTGGGTTTTCAGTGAAGGTGATGTGCACAGGTCAGTGGAGTGCAGCGGCTTGCTCCGGGGCCCTTTACTTTATTAAGGGTAACATTTAGTGTTATTTGAACCAGGAACTCACTGGTATAATCCCCTAGGGAGAAGTGAAGCTACGGAGCCTAGTTAGAGTGCAGCCATTTCACTGCTTGGCCAGGCTCCGCCCAATTTATATGTATTTTACTCATAAATTCATAATATAATATTATTAGGACAACTACTTGTCACTTATTCACCCCTAGACTTTATCCATTAACCCTTTGATATCTCTTCTTGTTATGAGCTTTACCTATGCAAAGGCACAGTTTATTAGCACCTAGACAAGATGTCAAGATATGCTTGAAACTAATCAGTAGGAGACTGAAAAGAGTACAAATGTAGCACTCATAATGTTTTCGTGTTATATTTGAATAAATATGGTGGCATAAAGCAGAGAAACATAAATAAAACTTAGCGTTTAGTATATTAACTTAAAAAAAGGGGGAAAAAAATTTGGAAAAATAACACACTTTTAAAATACGCATATGCCTGTATTTATGGTTAAATAAGACAGAGTATGAAATCCGTGGCACAAATGTTTCCTGTAAATAGGGTTGCTTAGGATTCCTGTCTGTGATTAACCCTGTAATTTTATCAGTATTGATATCATGCAATGGCCAAAAATACACTTAAGTGTAGGCATGCATCTGCAACCATGAGTTTTAAATAAATAAAAAATTCCGGTATATCAATTAATCCAATAAATAACCGTTATTAGTATTATGAGTATCTTCAAATTATAGCCTGTACAAATTCTTTCCAAAATGACATTCTAAGGAGACCATAAACCTATACCTATAAAATTACCACTCAAAGTAGTTATAGCCTGTACGTATGCACAAAGCCTATGCCTATTAATTACTGCTATAAGTGATATAAATGCTGGGGCACATAGTGTGCAGGTGCTAAGTGAGTAGTGATTTGCCTTTCTGGAAATACCTAGAAATTGTGCCTATTCAATATCACTATCATAAGTAGAAAGAACAGAATGTGCTTATATTGGAAAAGCCAATCTTCATATATATCGCTAGAAGAGAATATGGTAATCCTCAGAAAAAAAATATATATATTAAATACCTATTAATACCTAGGTTATAGTCTATAAATAATGTCAGCAAATTGTGGCTCAAAGGATGTCGGTACCTATACCATTGATTACCGTTAAATTACCGCTATAAGTAATAACAGATACTATCACACTAGTATATAGGTGCTAAATAAGTAACAAATTACCTTTCTGGAGATACCAGATATACCTATTAATACCGTTTGCTATGGTCTATAAATGTTCTCGACCGGATTATAGCTCAAAGAGACTAATACCTATACCTTCTAATTACCGTTAAATTACAACTATAAGTGATAGTCGATGCTATGGCACTAGTATCCAGGTGCTAAATTATTAGCAAATAACTTATCTGGAAATACCAGATATACCTATTAATACCGTTTACTATAATTGTTCTTTCTCCTTTGATTGTGTATTCTAACAATAATGTAGCGTATTATAGTATTATGTACTGATCTGACAGAATTTTAGCCCAATATTCTAATTTTTAATGACACTCGTTTCTATTACAATGTGTGGTGGCCCGTGTATCTATTGGTTTATATGTTTGTCAATCAAATAACCAAGTGTTGCGATTGGATTAAATGATGCTCGTTAAGCCAATTGTGTGTTAGATTTTTTAAAGGTAACATAGTGTTGATGCAAAAGACTGTCGTTCATACTTAATAGATAGCTGATGACATAAATTCCTTTTGTGAGAAAATATATAAATAACAGAAAAAAAGAAAAAAAGAATAACACAACAATGTTAATTTCGATACTATATATCAATCTGTGATCTAAACTTGATACACAGTTTCATATGTTTACAACAGAAGCAGTATCTATTTGAATGTTTGTTGTGTTAAAGACTATTAGTGGATACAATTGGATTTTATGTTATTTTAATTGCAAAAAATAACGGGGAGTTTTTTAGATACTATATACAGTATCAATCTATGATCTACACTTGAAAAACAGTTTCATGTGTTTGTTACAGAGACAGTATCTATTTAAATGAAAATTGTATTAGGGAATATTTGTGAATACAATTGAATTCATGTTGTTTTTATCGCAAGGGAAATTTTAAATCTACTCATACTTTTTTGCTATTGCATATAATGTTACGTTTATTTAAACTTTAGATATGATTATTATAGAGCCATAGGGACTGCTCTTTCTTAACAGGCAGTTCCCTAAAGATAGTATTTATAGAGTACATGCAATTATAATTGTGAATGATGTCAGTCATATTTTGCACTTATTTGTTCGATATTTCCAATGAATACAGAAATGTGATTGTATCGCATGCTAATATGTTTAATTAATTTTTTGGAACATAAACTATGAAAAATGGCTAAATTTTGGGATGTATTAATTAATAAAAACTTTTTTAATCTTGACGTAGAGATTCAAACTATTGTGAATGCAGTGAAAAAAGAAAACTATGTTAAAACTATCATTGAAGAAAACAAGTTAATACTAATATCCTAATATTTATATTTGGAGTGTGTTCCTCTTACTGAGGGTAATGTATGTGTAATCTAATGTGTGTGTTTGCTTGGTTTAACATACTAAGACACAATGTTTATGTGATGGTGAGAGTGATAATTGTGCTGACATTAATATAAAGTGAAAAAGTCAGTATATACATGAGAATAATCTCTACTTTAGGTTTTCATAAATACATATTTATTATTAAATAATGTAGGTATGTGGTATTGATTATTTGGAGTATATATTGTTATTTGGGTAAGAATACATAATAATTATTGTTCTCATTCAGTTCATTGGGATTGACAGTATTTAATGCATAAATCCATCTGCACTCTGCTTGTAATACTGCATTTTAAAGATCGCCTCCTCTAATGCCTAATGAGATTTTTTCCAATCCAAAGTATGATAGATCATCCACTTTTGATTTATGTCTTTGGAGAAAATGTTTGGCTACTTGTGTTATCTTTTTTCCTTTGCTTAAATCAGATTCAGCTTTTCTGATTTTACTCATGTTTTCACCTATTCTTTGTTTCATGGGCCGGGTAGTCATACCTACATAGTACAAATCACAATTACATTTTAAAGCATATATTACTCCACAAGTATTGCACGTGATATGTTTGATGCTTGATTTTTTGTAATTTTCCAGATCTATCCTTGATTTGATTGATTGGAATCATATGGGGGCAGTATGTGCAATTTCTGCATGAATAATTGCCTGGGTATGTGATTGAAGATCTTTTTCTTACAAAATGGCTTTGGACCAAGCGATCTTTGAGATTCCTTGATCTTCTGTAACAAATTGATACTCTATCCACCAGACTTTTATTTAAGTCAGGGTCATACAAGAGAATATTCCAGGATTTTTGGATAATATTAGAAACATCTTTTATCTGGGAATTAAAAGTAGTTATTAATCTTGTTTGCTCATCAGTTTTTTTATTTTTAGGATGTAGAAGTTCCGTCCTGGGGGTGTATAGCACTCTGTGTTTAGCTCTTTTCAGGCTTCTGTTGCTATATCCTGTAGCTTTCAATCTTGATTCTAGTTCTGCAGCTCTTTTTTTAAAAATTTCCATAGTTGAGCAATTTCGGCGTATGCGTAAAAATTCACTTGTTGGTAATGATCTTAGGGTACTTCTGGCATGTGCACTTTGATGATGTAAGATGGAATTGGTAGCTGTTTTTTTGCGAAATAGATCCAATATTAGATTGCCTTGATCATCTTTCAGAATTTTGAGATCCAAAAAACTTATTTCAGTTAGACTACATTCATATGATAATTTGATGTTAATACTGTTCTGGTTAAGTTGATATAAAAATGAATCCAGATCTATTTTGGATCCCTCCCAAATGAACAGGATGTCATCAGTGTAACGTATCCATAATGGTATATGTTGCATGAAAAGGGCATTGTTATCGGTGAATACCATCTCTTTTTCCCACCAGCCTAAAAAAAGGTTGGCATATGTGGGGGCACATGCCGTGCCCATTGCTGTTCCTCTGACTTGTAAGTAATGTGGATCATTAAATACAAAAAAATTATGATTTAGGATGAATTTAACTAATTCCAAGATAAAGGTATTATGTTCTGTAGATTCTGTTGGATCTAGATCTAGGAAATATTGTACAGTCTGTATGCCATAGCAATGCTCTATGCTGGTATATAACGATTCAACATCGGCCGTGACCAACCAAGTCTCAGATGATATCTGGATGGCATCTAGACGTTGAAGTACCTCAGTTGTATCCCTTACATAAGAGGGTAATACCTCAACAAAACTTCTTAATCTTTTTTTCAACATATAAACTCGCCTTTTATGTTAGACAGCCATTGCCCGATACTATCGGCCGGCCGGGGGGATTGGTGATATTTTTATGGATCTTCGGGATAAGGTATAGTGTCGAGACTCTTGGATGTGTTACTTTTAGAAATGTATATTCTTTATTACTGATGGTGTAATCCTCCTTAGCTTTATCAATTAAATTGTTGTAATGTTTTATATATGAGGCTGAAGGATTAAATATCAGTTTCTTGTAACAATTAGGGTCATTTAATTGTTTATTTGCTTCACATAGATATTGTTCTAATGGCCAAATAACTATATTTCCTCCTTTATCAGATCCCTTGATTACCACATCTTCCCAGCTCTCGATTTCCTTTAGAGCTTCTTGTTCATGACGGGAGATGTTATTGGCTGAGTTTTTGATAAAGTATGTTGATTTCATTACATACTATTTGATTGAAAGTTTGAATGTTGTGGAACTGAGTTATGTTTGGTATATATTGAGATTTATTTTTGATTAGGTCACGCCATTTTTGAGTACTTAGTGGATCATTACTTTCTTTAGTAATTACTCTAGATCTTTTATCGTGTCCAGTTCTTCATTAGTCCACTGGATGTTGTCTGGATTATTTCTCATAGAATGAATCTTATTTAGCATCAATTTCCGTACAAAAAGATGAATATCTTTAATTAATTGAAACTTGTCAAGTTTGTTAACGGGGCAGAAAGATGAGCCTTTTGTCAAAACTGATAAATGATGTTCAGATAAGATATGATTAGATAAATTGATGACAGTTAATTGTTCAGTCGAATGTGTGAGAATGGACTCACAGTTCGTTTCCTCTGTTTGGCTCCTCTGGTTTCTCTCTTCTCTTCTTGGGGTTTCGGTTTTATTCTTGTTTTGACCCCTCCCTCGCCTGGTGTGTCGGTTTCTGATCCTGAACTGGGATCTAAAAAACTAGAGTGTGTTTGTGAGGGAGTGTGAGTGGTGGTGTTAGAGGTATTGGTATTGTTGTTATCAGAGGTAGCTGTGTCAGATTCTTCACCCTTTATATCCGATTTATCAGTTTGTACTACATTTTTAGAGGCTGTTGGGTTCCTAAGGTATAGATCTATGGTTTCCTTAAAACATTTTTGCTATCCCTTTACCAACTGAGCTATTTCATACGAATGCTGTAATATTTATACTATTTACAGCGGTAACCAAATTGGTATAGGTCTCTAGTTTCTTCAGAGCCATTTCAATAGTAACCAGCTGGTACAGATTTTGACATTCAACCAGTATATACATATCCTCCTATTACACTTATACCTATTGGACCACAAGGTGAATCACAGACAGGAATCCCAAGCTATTTTATCTCTAGATAATACTTGAAACCGGGATTTCATACTCTGCTGTATTCTACCAATCACAGCATTCAGCTTTTAGACAGGCATATGCATATTTTAATGTGATACACATATTTTTCCTATTTTTTTCCCTTGTTTTTAAGTAAATAACGATAATAAAAGTTACGTTTTATTTATATTTTCTCTGCCTTTGGCCACAACATTTATGCCAGTAAAATAACATAACGTTATGAGTGCTATATTTGTACTCTTTTTCAGTTTCTTACTGATTAGTTTCAAGCAAATTTCTAGTACAAGCACCTTCCCCATTGTTATGACAAACAATTCATAGTCACGTATATGGGAACGTTTATTTACCTGAGTAGTGCCATTGATTTCCTCTATTAGAAACCAGAAAATTAGCAACAAAGCACATTAAATGTGTACAGTTTTACATTAAAAGAGTACAGTTTCAGAAGTCATTCTAGAAATATCAGTCGATTTTTTTCACTCGGACATCACTATTCATAAACTCAAAACTGTGCTATGTCTCAAAAAGTATGTGATTTACTTGGTTACATTTTTGCAATGCGTGTTTTATTTTAAACCTTTTGTAGTAGACTTTTAGCCCTGTGGTAGCACAATCCTAAGATTTTGTCCCATAGGATTAATATGTTTCACTTCATAATGTTATCCCTGAGTGGTTGAGCTAATATGCCCAAGGACAAGGTTTTCTTCAGTAGAAATAGACCTAATTTCCACAGATGCCATTTTGCCACATTTGGTTGGTGAATGGAATCATCTTAAAACTAAGTGAAAGTGGTCTTCTCATGAGACCATTTGGCGCATTAGCATTTGGAAAATAATTTATCTTGCTCTGAATGCCTGAAACCTCTTATTGTCTTAGCATAATATCAAGGTTAATTCTAATTGACAGCTGTGGCATATATTTTATTCATTAGGAATGAACTTGCAGCTATTAAAGGGACATTAAACACTAAATACATTTCATGCATCTCCCTTAATTATGGGTACCATCATTTTGGAGAAGCAAGAGGTACCGCAGTTTTCGGCGTGCTACAGAATTAACCGGAAGTATTGTCCCAGAAAGCGGAAAAGAAACCCGGAATGCCATAGCCAAAGTGGTGGATCAAACCGCATCAGTAATCGGAGAAGAAGAGAAACTGCAGGCACTACTACAGAGCCAGAAAAAATGAATAGGTGCAACTAGGGGGCGTGAAACGCGTCAGTCTGTCTCTTCACCAGTCACCTTGCCATGTCTGTTAGCTCGTTTTATTATGGAATAAAGTTTTGCTGATTTTAAACATTTTTTCTGGCTCCGGAGTAGTGCCTGAAGGTTCTCTCCTTCTCTGACCACCATTTTGGAACCTAGGTTAGACTATAGGTATCTGAAGGAGCGTTCCTGCACATATGCAAACACATGTCAGCACTGGAATTCAGTAAAAGCTAGATTTCATTATTATGGCTCCCATGACAAGAGGACAGTGGAGGATAACCTCAATACTATGCTTTAAAAATATATTTAGTGTTGAATGTCACTTTTTAAATGAAGATACCTATGTTTGCTGTCCATGTCTTCGTTACTTTGTGGCTGAATTTCTTATATTAGCCATCTAGGAGAACTTTCATTATATAGATATATAGTACAGAAAACCATCTGCAATGAGGAATTCCAGAGAAACTTCTCAAAGCCTGAATGGAAAACATCAAGTTAACTAAGTATTTCACAGAATCATCTCAAGCCTTTACTGAGGATGCAATGGATATACTACCATGGAAATTCAGACTAGCATATGTATTTCCTCAAATAGCCATTCATCCTTGCGTGATTTAAAATATTATATTTTCTCTCAAACTGGCCAAATAACCCTATCTGGGGGGTTAAACACACAGAAATGTAGGGTCAATAGTTTTAAAAATACATACGCTAACAAATTATGTTCTGACTATTATGGCCCTTTAAGTTCTGCACTGATTAAAAATAATTTGGTTCTTTAAAAGCTATTTATTTTTCTGTGCCTCCCCCCTTACCATGTCTCTATACGTGTTTGTCTCTTGCTACCGGGAACCTTTTCCCTGATCGGCCTTTACATTTAATAAATATGACATTCAACATCCACTAAGAATTTGAAATACTCCATATTGTTTTAATAGTTTATGCCATGCTCAATAAAGTATTTATGTTTTTTTTAAAGTAATGAAAGAAAGTTATCGTTTCCATTGCCTCCTTTTTTTTTTTTTTTTTTTACAGATTAGCAGATTGTTTACGAGACTTTGGACCCTCAGACTGGCAACTGGCTGGTTTAGTGTGTAAAGCCTTGTGGAATTTCAGTGAAAATATAACTGAAGCACAGTTGTGTTTTGGGCATGAGGAGACGCACATTATAATGGAGCTCTTATCATCCTTTCTAGGTAAGAAAATAAAGGACAAGGGACTATGTACTAGCTAATCAGATACAAAGATAATGTGTGAGCACTCTCACTATACTTCATAAGTGTTAAAAGATTGAGAAATAAATAACTCACTAAACTATGTATACATATACCATATAGCATAAAAATAGACAGGGTTAAAAGAAAAACAATAACATTTTTATCAAGACTTAAAGGGACACTCAAGTCAAAATTAAACTTGAATGATTCAGATAGAGGATGCCCTTTTAAACAACTTTCCAATTTACTAATATTAACAAAATGTGCACAGTCTTTTTATATTTACAATTTTTGAGTCACCTGCTCCTACTGAGCATGTGCAAGAATTCACAGAATATACGTATATGCATTTGTGATTGGCTGATGGCTGTCACATGATACAAGAGAAGTGGAATTAGACATAACTTTGAAATTTGTCTGCAAAAAATCATTTGAATCTCAGACTAAATGCTAATTATGCAAATCTACTGTATATACTGGTCCTTTAAGTACAAAAACCAACATTTTCAAAGTTTATAGCAAACAGTATAGTTAAGACCACAGCACCACACCTAAGCCCCACCCCTTTTACAACCAAATCAGTATCCTTACCATAAGCTATAGACAGTGGTACTTATTCTATAGCTACGAATGTAGTCTGTATATAATGGGGGATCTCATATCCCCAAGGCACCCTCTGGTTTTAGTATTAATGCTGGAATTAAGTTGAACTGCCTATGTACACTGGACACCAGCAATCTCTGAAAAGTGGTACCTTTATAATACCAGCCTTACCTTTTATTTTATATAGAAGTAGCTGTAGATATCAGCTATAAATATTTAAACTTTATGGTAATAATTATTGTTAGAAAATACAAAATAAACATAAATGCATAATAAAGTTTGCATTTCAGATGAGAAGTCGATTTTTTTTTCTGACCACCGTCAGTTAGTTGCATTTTCCTTCCTAATGAATCATGTGACAGCCATCGGCCAAATGCCTAAACCTATATTCTGTTAATCTTGCACATCCTCAGAAGGAGCTCATGCCTCGAAAAACTGTGCATATAAAAAGGTTGTGCACATTTAGATAATGGAAGTGAATTGGAAAGTTGTTTAAAATTGTGTGCTCCATCTGAATCATGAAAGTTTAATTTTCACTTGACTGTCCTTTTAAGAATTGCTGCAGTGGAAGGCATTACAAAGCAATTGTGGTTTTATTTGCTATTAGTGTTAATTCCAGTAAGGGAATCTAGACAGTGTAGTTAAATGTATTTAAATGTATTTATTTGGAGATGTCACAGCTAGAATGAATAGCATTGGGATTGGGGCATTAGGCGAGTGGTGGCAGGGGTTAAACTGTGGTGAATTGCACCAGTTGTAAGAATTAAAAGCAGTTGTACAACCATTAAATGTTGTTATATCACTGTTGCTGTTATATTTTGGTGGGTTCCATAAACAGTAATAGCAGTCTTTTTTTACATGGGAGCTTCCACAGAACTTGAACCCTTCAACGCTTGAGCAGCTTGAGTATCTTGGTTGATCCATCTGTTTCTCTGTTGATAGTAAGATGGCTGTTGCTATGCTATGGTTGGGTTTGCTATCCCTAGGGGCTTGAATAGATTCTAGACCAGCATTTGTCTATAAGTCTAAGGCTGGACACCTCATAGGGACTTTACATATAACTGCATGATACTGGGCTGTATTCTAACAGATTACTAGGCTGCCTGGGTCATTAATGAAGTATTACCTAACTTTATTTTATACAACTTATTGTTTAAATACCCTCAGCTAAGATTTATCTTTGTTAACATTATTTAAAAACCTTATGTTAAATAAAGATGGAAAATGTAATATTTTATACTTTGTAGGCAATTTTCTGCTAACTATGTATAACATTGTTTCCTTCTGATTATCTGTGGGGGGGGATTTACTTTAAATCTGTTTATATAAGACTTGTATCTTCCGCAGATGAAGAAATTGCCCTGCACAAGAGGTGGAATGGTGATTTAATGGAATATCACAAAACATATTGGGAAGAAGAATTTAAACCTGTAGCTTCACAACTTCTAGAGAGAATTCAGACTCATTATTCCAGTTTGGAGCCTTTGCCAATTTAGACTTGGTGATGGTTGCACATTAAATAGCTTTTATTAATTATTGCTGTTTCATTTTTTGAGACAGTAGCAATTAAATCTATTTTTGAAATGTATAGTAAATTATTTGTTTTAAGAAAGCAATCCTAAATAAATTAAAGGGACTTGATACCTAAATGTTGAAGCACTTGAAAGTGATGCAACATAGCTGTAAAAAGCTAACTAGAATATCACCTAAACATCTCTATGTATAAAAAAGAAAAATATTTGACCTCAAAATTTCCTCAGTAGCCACATTGTAAAGTGATTTTCAGCAGCCAATCAGGATGCTAGTCCCGGGACTTGTAAGGGAGAGCGCATCTGGCATCTGCAGGCACAGTTATGTTATTTTCCTATTCCGTTTAAAGAACTTTACTATTAAATCTCACAAGATTTCAGTAAAATCTCAAGAGATCACATCAAAGCATTACTTCAGCACTGCTGATGCTTATTGGCAATTGTTTTTTTGGGGGGGTTTATCCTGCAACTGGACAGTAGCTGAAGGATAACTGTTCACTGAGCAATTACTATTGAGAGATGAAAAAATGTTGATGAACAATATCTTTTTTACATAGAGATGTTCATGTGATATTTTCTTGTCAGCTTTTTACAGTTACAGTATGCTGCATCACTTTCAAGTTTTATGTCAATTTAACAGTTTTGTAAAAAAAAAAAAAATACCGAATTTATGTACTAAAAGCTATATTTTAAGTGATAAATAGGTTTCTTCTTGAATACATTTTCATTTTTTTCAGATACTTTTGAGAATAAAATTATCTACCATCTTAAATGTTACCAATAGTTATTTGATTTTTACTATTATTCGTAATAGTATTAATGTATTTTTTTTTATTTATTTTTTTAGTTTTCAAACAAGCTTTATTAGCAAAAGAAAGTTCAAACATTGCATGTACATCATATTATCCGCTGTGAAATATTATCATTCATTTGTACGTTATCACAAACGTCTCGTAATTTAAAACATAAACTCTACATATACCGCATAATGAGTCCGTTTG